>PVJH01001154.1:57500-230087 GCA_004026705.1 Nesogale talazaci | reverse complement strand
GTTTATAATAGAGTAAATAAGTATTAATATAACATAATTTGGTTCAATGCATGATAGTTGACCATCGCTCAATGGCTGGAACCCTCCTTGACTCTATTGAAAAACACTAGGCAAAAGCACTTCTGCAAAAATTATAGCCAAGGAAATCCTCTGGGCATGGTCTGCTCTGTTATGTGGGATGCCTAAAAGTCAGAACCAATTTACGAGCACCTAAGGCAATAAGAATCCTTTCTCATATATAGACATATGTGGATGTGGATGTGAAGGTGTGAGCATGGGTTTAAACATATATGTAGTTCATTATCTCCATTGATGATCTTGACCTCCTGAAACAGAAATTTCAGGAACCAATGTTTTTTTGGGGCATCATTGCCCTCTGGTGGTGGGAGGAGAAGGCCCAGCCTTTGCTTCTGGAATTGAACCTCCATCCCAGTTGGCCGCAGTCTTGCGCACAACCACTACGCCACCTGGGCTCAGCCAGGAACATATGTTTATAATTTATTTATTAGCATCATATGCATCCAACTTATAAAAGCATATTAAAAATGTACCAGGTAAACTTATTTATGGGCCACTTAATTCTCTATTCGCTCATCACTTGGTTCATTCATCTTGCTTAATTTTACCAGAGCCACGATCAGTGCCATCAAATAAATGATATGTTTACTGGTCAATGATGAAAAGGGTGCTCCTCATGGAGATGGGTCGACACAGTAGCTGTAAAAATGGGCTCAATGAGAACAATAGTGAGGAAGATGCAAGGATGCACAGTATTTCATTGTGCTGTACACGGGGTCACTTGTAGGTCAGAACCGCCTTAACAGCCCCTGCCCACAACAGCTCTGGGGATGGATCAGCATGCCGAAGATGCTTGGAAATAGGTATCATTTTCTCTAAGGACAGTGCTGCCGTTTTCATGATACCATCTTTTCCTGAGATGAATTTTGACGGAGAATATAGGAAGTACCACAGACTTCCAAAAGAACAAACATACCTGTCTTGGAAGTACAGTCAGAATGTGCTTTAGAGGCAAGGATAGTGAAGCTTCCTCTCATATGCTTTGAACATCTCACATACTTTCACCACGAGCTGCTACACAGGAGAAAGATGTAAACAGTTGCATAGTCTTGGCAACTAACAGGGCCAGTTCTTCCCTGCCCTATAGAGTCGCCATGAGTCAAATTCGACTCCATGGCAGTGAGTTTGACTTTTGCTTTAAGATCTGGCCCTTCCTCTCTACCTCATCCACTGCCTGCTCCTTATATACAACTTTTAGCAGGGTCAGATTTGCTGCCCCCCATTTCAAGCAGCTCCGTTCTTCTTTATAATCCTGCCTTATCTGAGGCATGAGGATTCGAGGAATGAATGTGTTGAGACTTCATGGCTTGTACAAAGGGTGGAGCTGTGCTGGCTGCTTTCTTGAAACTGACAGCCATGTTTGTGAGAGCAAAATGGTGAGAAGGAGAATCAGAAGTGTCTTTTATTCTAGGCTGACCATGCATTGTCAGGTGATGATTGGACTGACCTCAAATGCATTCTTTCCAAGCATTTGGCTGTATGTTCCAGAAAGAAAGCCAAGGAGAGGGGAAACCAAAATGCATCACTGCAAAATCCTTGGAGCCCTTATTAAACAAAAATATCAAAGTGTGAAGCTTTTGTTTCTTGATGGAGCTTCCATATAGGTCTATGCACTTCTTAAAATGCTGTTTCTGTCCCTCTAAGCCCTGTCCAAAGAGTCTCCATTCTTAAACTTAAACCACATCAAAAGGACAGTGTTAGCATCCCTGTGGGGATCCAAACTGTGTTCCTTTTCAATGTTCTTTAAGTGAAGGGAACTGACATCTGATGAGCAAAGATTGGGGTCTGTGGAGCATTGAAAGAAGGTTTCTCACCCAAATTCTCAGAGGGGAGCCCTTCGGATTCCTAAGAAATGAGCAGTGCATTGCCTTTATGAGGGAAAAAAATCCATCCTTCGGTGGGCCATTTTTCCCAAAAGCAGCTTTCCATTTTGTGAAACCTCTTTAAAATAAGTCCCTGTAATTTTTCTATGTCATTTGAAAAAATATATCAAGATGACCCTTTTGAAAACCACCCCTGACCCCCAAAATAGTTATCATAACCTTGCAAGTTGACATCTTTTGCCTTGAATATCAATGCCCCAGCAGGTTCCTTCTGAAGGCATGGTTATAGATGCATGTATGCCAATGAGACTAAGACAAATAGTGTATTACTGATAGAGCTTGCTTGCAGCCAGCCCTAGGTTATACAGCCTGTGTGTGTATGAGATTTTAGTAGCCACACTTCATGACTTAGCCTCATATTTTCCTATCTTTTATTAGGGACACCATTTCAACCCTGGGAAAACAGTGGCAGTATTTATGCCCTTATAATCAGTAGCCATGTTCCGATTTTCCCTGGAGATAAATATTCAGAGTTGAGAATTATAGATTCTAGATACTTTCTCTTTTTCTTTTGGTTGATAACTTGAATAATTTAATTATTCAAGGGAAAAGGAAGAAATCTCACCCATGGAATAATTGTGCAACCCAGATTATAATTGAGAAGTTCTTTCTGGTATTATGACTGATCTTTATCAGCTGTCAGCCTGGAGCAAGATCCTCTCAGATCATCAGACAATTGCCAATCAAGTGGAAGAGGAGTCTAGTGGATGAAGGATGACTGACTTCCTGTGGGTACTTGGCTATCTCGGTGGAAGATAGTGAGTGCCATTCTGCACACATGGGCTGCCTTGGGGATGTGTGTGATCATGAATGGCTTCGCTTCCTGTAGTTATTGAGGTGGACCCCTGGGAAGTCCCTCCTATCACACTTCCTACACAAATTCAAAGTGACAGAACTAAAAAGATCTTTTCCATCCCAGACAGAATGATGAGTGCTAAGAAGTGTAACTTTACTTTTCTTATCGGAGGTTGAATTTTGAGATTATTATACAAAGTTCAAACCCAGCCCAGGACCATTGGGGTGAAGCACAGCTCTCCCTGGGCCTAGGCTCAGTCGTGGTGTTGGGAGCAACAAGGCCCAGAGGGATGGTGTTATAAAGGTCATGGGGGAGGAGGTAGATCACAACCACCCTAAGTAACTGATTGATCCTATAGTGCAGGGGTCAGCCACACCTCGACCTGCAAACCTCCCAATTTAAGGAATCTGACTCCTAACACCTGTAATAACATTCATGACACACTCTTTCTCAGCTGGGTTTGATAGTTGTGGCACACAGATCTCACAGACAAGATGCATGATGATAGGCATTATTAACATTTAAAGATCAGATATGTTCAGGATACACTTTGCTGATCAGGACAGCATCTCCTCTGTTGTGCCTATAGACAAAAGTCTCTTTTGGGTTCCTCGGCACCTTGGCATGGCTTGTGCCCTGCTCAGGCAATGCTGCAAAACTCTTACAACACCGCTAATAAATGGCCAGGGACCATACTGCTCCCTCAGCCCCAAAGTGCTCGGTGGGTTAGCAAACTCAGCTCCCCAATTCAGTTGTGCCCGAATGCACAACACTACAACACTTCTCTGGCGCGAGCTTACTTGCCACAAGATCTGGGAAGCTGACTGTTCTGTCCTGTGCTCAGGCTTTTGGTTCTGTTGCTGCTGTTGCTCCTCTGCCATGCCTGTACCATGCCCTCTCCTATGCCACAATGTTTTGTCCCCAAAACAAAGAGGTTCAATATGCAGGAATCTTAGGATCCAAAAGATGCTCTCCATTTCTTTGATTTTTTTAATGGATTTTTTTTTTTTTTTGCTCCAAAGCTATGAATTCAAAAAAAAAATTTTGGGGGGGGGGCATCACTGCCTCCGGTGGTCATCGGCGCTACCCAGTACTGCTTCTGAGAGCTGCCACTGGATTTGAACTGCCAAGCCCACGGGCTGCAGTCCATCACTCAACCACTTACGCCACTGGGGCTCAGCCCTCCATTTCTTGATAGCTGTGAAATGTTTCCTCCTACTTCTGAGATGTTGCATCCTCTGTCGTTCGATCTCATTGAAGGTATGTCTCTCCTTTTTCACTGCCCTTCTACTTGGCCAAGCATGATGTCATTTTCCAGAGTCTGCTCTTTCCTGACACTATATTTGAGCACATGAGAGAAAGTCTTGCCATCTTTCCTTCTAAGAGACCGTCTGACTGTACTCCTTCTAAGACAGATATGTTTGTTCTGGCAATCCATGCATGGCGCTTTCAACATTATTAACCAGCACCATAATTTAAATGCATCAATTCTTTAGTTCTTCTTTGCTCTTCATTATTCCAATTTATGGGGTGATTGAAAAAATCATGGCTTGGACCAGGCATAATTAAATCTGAAAAGTGACACCCTTGCCTCTTCAGTGCCTTAAAGGGGTCTTATGTAGTCGATTGACCCAATGTGGTATGCCCTTTGATGTCTTGCCTGCTGCTTCCATGAGCATTGATTGTGGATCAGGAAAGATGAAATCCCTGTCAGCTTCAGTCTAGTCTCTGTTTATAATGGTGTTATCTATTGGTCTATAGTTGTGAGGATTTTAGGTTTCATTATATTGAGTCATAATCCATATCAAAGACTCTAGTGATTGCTCTTCTTGATTCTTGAGCAAGTTCTTCAAGTCCTCCTCACTTTCAGCAAGCAAGGTTGGGTCATCTACATATTCACAGTTGTTCATGAGCCTTCTTGCAATCCTGATGCCATGTTCTTCTTCCTATGGTCCAACTTTTCAGATTATTTGCTCAGCATACAGATTGCATACATTTGGTGAAAGTATACAGTCCTGATTCAAATTTTTCGTGATTTGCCCATTTACCAGTTCCATATGAGTACAGAGAAATGTCCTCAAGTTCCCATTCTCCTTAGTGTTATTCATTGTTTGTTATAATTCACACAATCAGATGCATTTGAACCGCCAATAAAACACAAGTATACATCTTTCAAAGTAGATAGTCTACTTTGAATGAAGATCCATCTGACAATGGCAACAGTACCCCTTGTTCCATGTCCTCTTCTGAAACTGTCTTGAAATTTTGGCAGCTCTCTGTGGTGTATACTGTGGTAACCATTGTTGAATTATCTTCAGCAAAATTTTATTTGCATGTGATATTTTGGCGGTCATGTATTCATAATGTCAATTTCATGATTGGGATGTAGGGGTGGAGTCTAGCTGGTTAATCTAGAGATAGTTAATGAGTAGCCATTGAGGCCTCTGTGTGGGCGTGGCTTTCTCCTGAGAATTCTGGGAAGTTTCGCAGTATTTCCCAATTGTAGATGAGAGACTTGACTCAGTCTCTTGGAATCAGTCTACTGACACGATGAGATGACAGCATGCTGATCAATCCTGATTCCTGGTTAATGGAGGAGCTGGAGGAGAAGCCACATGGGCTTGCCCTGATGGAACCAGACCTCTGGGGCTGGAGAAGCCACAGAGAGACCCCTGCCAGCGCTGAGATGTTCCCACCGCCAATGGATACTGCTGATGGACCCTGAACCCTAGAAATGAGGAGCCATGAGGAGAGCCCTGCAAGCACTGTGATGCCTCTACTGCATGTGCTTCATGATTGAAAGGAGACATTATAGACTGGTATTGGGCATATGGGCTAATATCGGACTTATGACCTTGGACTGGACTGGGTTGGGATGCTTTCTCAATGTTCCATTCTTATTGTATATAAGCTTTCCCCTTATATCCATATGTGTGTTTATGAATTTGTTTCTCTAGTCTACCCAGATTAACACAGATATTGATTATATTATTTGATAAGTCCCACATTGTTGGCTCACCTTTCTTTGCAATAGGCACAGATAGCAATCTCTTTCAATCAATTGACCATGTAGCTTTCCCCCAAATTTTTGGCATAATAAGTCAGGGCTTTTAGTGCTTATTGAACTTATTGAACATTTCAGTTGATATTCTGTTAATTCCAGGAGCCTTGTGGTTTTTGCTAATGTTTTCAGTTCAGCTTGGACTTCTTTCTTCAGTAAACTTGGTTCTTAATTGAATGCTCTCTCTTAAAATGGTTGAATAGTTCTTGTTGTTAAAATGGCTTTATGTATTCTTTCTATCATCTTTTTTAATGTTTATCTATTTTCTTTAATGCTCTAGTGCCTTATGTGTTACAATGTCAGTATGCAATCCAAATGGAAATTATTGAGACCATCTGCATTCTTTCTTTTTTTTTTTTTCCAGAAACAGGTCTTCCTGTGTGCTTCAATGAAAACACTAGCAGTCACTAAATTTTCTTTTTCTTGGGGGGGGGGTGTTTTGATATTTTTTAATATGAAACAGAATGTTACAAGTTAAATAAATGTTATTTCTTATCTGTTCTCCTGCCCCCAAAACTACCAATATCATGCTCTTCCTTGTATACGTCTTACATTTCACTGTATTCGTATTTTCCATCAGAGAAAAAATGCTTAAAGATTTTTTAATTCCATGAAAAGCAACCTAACTGAAAGTAGTACCATGTAACGTTTTTCTTTTTTTTAATTTTAATCCCATCATCTTTAGATGCTTTCTGTAGGATTCAAAATTTTGTACATAGAATCCTTCAATATTGTAACTGGAGGCTTGAGTTTTTTCTTTTGTTCTTTTAGCTTGAGATATGCTGAGTGTTTTTTTTCCATTGTGGCTTTCTAACTCCAGGTCTTTGTACATTTCACTATAATATTTTATTAGTCTTCTCAAGCTGCCCTTAGAAATTTCCTATGTAGCTCTTTTACGTCACTGTCCCATTTTCTTTAGCTACTCTACATTCTAGAGTAAGTTTCAGAATCTCTTCTGATATCCATTTTTCTATTTTCTTTCTTTCCTGTCTCTTTTAAAATAACATTTTTTAATGTGCAATATTCTTGATGCTGTCTCACAACGCATTAGGTCTTCTGTCATTAATGTTAAATATGTCCAATTTGTTCTTGACATGTTCTGGAGATTCAGGTGAGGTCTACATACCCTAGGTTATATTTTGGATCTTGTGGATTGTTTTAATTTTCTACAATATCAACATGACAATATCAACTTGAACAATTGATATTCTTCCTATAGTCGTTCTCAGGCTTTATTTTGACAGCTAATGTTGAACTTCTCAGTGTCTCTTCTTCCAGATGTTGTCAATTTGATTCCTGTAGATTCTCAATGATGACGCCCATGTGGACAGTCACCTTCTGTGCTGTTGATGAAAGATGTTTGCTATCAACAAGTCATTGAGCTTGTAAAATCCTATCATGCAATCTCCAGATTTGTTTCTATCACTAAGGCTAGATTTTCTAATTACTGCCCCTTCCTGTTTGTTTCCAACTTTTGCATTCTGATAACCAATGATTATCAGTGATTCTTGGTGGCATGCTTGATCAATTTCAGATAGAAGAAGCTAGTAGAATTCTTCAGTGCCTTCATCACTAGCTTTAGTGATTGATGCATAAATTTGATTAATAGTTGTGTTTCCTGATTTTCCTTGTATCAACATAGGTGTTATGCTATCACAGACATTGTACTTAGAGACAAATCTTGAAATGTCCTTTTGGATGATGAATGTGCTATTTCTCTTAAAATTTTCACTCCTGGCAGAGTAAACTATAGCATTGATGCATTCACAGTGGCTAATGTAAGTCCATTTCATCTTCCTAATAGCTACCATATCAATCCTTTTATGCATTGCAGTACATTTTTTTTAAAAAAAAATAGAGATTTACTCTACCCATATTAGTAAAATCGAGAAATGACCATTTGTAAACTACTCTGATAAGATAGATAGGCTGAATCGGCTCTTGAAGCTTCTCTTTAAAGCCCTGGGCTGGATGGGCACTTTTAGAAGCCTGCCTACTCCCCCCAGTCCATTCCTTGCCCCCAGGTATTGTAGACTTCCCAGTAGCAATCTTTGATGAGATTGGAGTATGTAGGAGGGGGAGGGGCCAGGTCCCCATGTGGTGGCTCACCTTCCACTAAGGATACAGGTGCCTCCTTCAGGCTGCTCACACAGCACTTGTGACTGCCATCTCAAGAAGGAAGTGGTGTCCAGTTCATTTCAATTTTGATAACTTCCAATTTTCCTCAATGCACACTCTGTACCTGACATATCCTGATTATTAACAGATGGTTGCAAATGAATCTTCTTATTTTGAGTCATGCCCCATAAACAAATGAGAGTCTTGAATTTTTCACTCTATCCACATCATTTTGTTTGAATCTGCTTTGATGTAAGGTTGTATTTTCCGTGCCTTTCAACCTCAGAGGCTCATCTTCTGATATTCTGACAGTTTATACTGCTAATCATATGGGTTTCTGTTGCTCATACCTCCTAAGTGGACAGCCTTTTTCTTCTCCATAGTCTCTTCTTAGTCTGGAATTTCAGCTAAAACACATTCATCTTAGGCCATCCAGATCATATTTGAAAATCAGGTGACATAACTTCTAACATCACAGCATTACATGAGCCACCAGAGTAAGACAAAAGGGTAGACTTGTGTTTGCCCCTCACAGTGGAGATAATCCTGTCAGCATTTTCCCCAGCTGTCACTTTCACCAGTCTCATCAAGATGAAGTTTTTCTGGCATGAAGAGTCCTATCTTGTTATCTTCTGTACGGCATCTGGTCAGGAGGTTTTCCCTCACGTTTTGACTGCCACTTTGTTGTATGGAGTCTTGTTCTCATCTCTGAAACTCATGAGAGACCACTGGGTTCAGCAATGCCCCCAGTACATTGTGCCAATCATGGCCGTGATGCTGAGCTTCAGCAACGTCTGTCCCTGCCTCCTCACAGATCTTCTGTTACTGCTTCTGCAGCCTGGCCACTTTCCGGGGCTTTCTTAGATGCACCTGCTGAATCTAAGTCTAAATACAGACACAGTCATCTCTGCGGGGAGTACCAGTGTTCTGCGTGCTCCCTGGTTTTTCTCCAGAGAGACCTGACAGCTCCCTCTGCCCTTACCATCACCTCCTCCCTACGACCTCAGTCACAGGGAAGGTGAAGAAAAAGTGGATCCAAATACAGTCATTTTTTGAAGACACCACAGCAGAATAAATGGTATGCTTCCCCCCCGCCTCCATCCTGGAGAACACCCTCTGCTTTGGAGGAAAGATCAAAAGAAGTACCTTAATAATTACTCTCTAACTTGGGTGGGTCTCCATTTGGCTTCTGTCAGTGTTGGAAATCCCAATGACTATGACTTTAAAAGCAAACATCTTTTCTCCAATTTCTTGGTCTAGTAGGCTTTCTTGGAGACAATGGATTGATGCTAAGCAAATGGGAGAAAAACTAGAATATGTAGGCAATAGCAAGAGGAGAACGCACAAACATTTCAAAATTTTATCCTGTTTTGATTAGTATTGAAATATGGTCACAGCAGGGAGCCAGTGGAGGAGTATAAGGGCCCAGCCCCAATCCTAACTACATGGACAGTCACCCATCCACCCAGGGGAGTTTGCTTTGGAGGTCGGCACTGCGGTTGCAGTGCAGGGAGAGGAACATGTCTGACCAGAGCACATGAGAGCAAATGAAGGGACAGTAAGAGAGAGGGAAGTGCATCCTGGCCCACTGAGCCTCGAGAATGATCTCCCCACTCAGAACAGCCATTGCACAGAGAGGACCATATGGCTCACCCCACTGTGAAATATGATGTCCCTTGCTGACTCAAGGCCCTAAGGGGACAACACTGGAGAAGCAGAATTGGGAGTGCACTTGGTCTGACCCCACCCCACCACACCAAGGCAAGGGCATGCAGCAGAGCACCAGGAGGAGCAGAGCATGGAGTTCCTGACGGAGTGCCAACAATATACTTTGGGGCAAGGCACCCCATCTAACTCAACCAGGGAACACTGCTGGAGGTCAACAACCAGTCTTTGAACTAATTACAAGTTTTTCTTTTGTTATTGTTATTCTTTTACTTATTTATATATATTTTTCCGGACATTGGTTTTTTGTTGTTGTCATCCTTTTGTTTTCTTTTGTCACTTCATTTTATGATGTCTTGGGGTTTTTTTGTACATATTATTATCTCTGCAAGTCTATCTACATAAGATAGGCTGGATAAACAGTCTGGAGGAGAAAACAATAAAATTAATGGTTCCCAGGGGGACATGGGAGATGGGGAGGTGGGGAAGAGGAGGTGATGTTGACCATCTCAGGGACAAGGAAACGATCCAAATTTAGTGGCAAAGTGGGTATATGAGATCTGAGAGGGATTGATCAAGATTAATATAACAGGGAAATTACTAAAACCCAAGTGAAGGATGAGAATTATGGTGGACAAGAGGAAAGTAAAAGGAAATAGAGGAAAGAACTGGGAGGCAAGGAGCATTTACAGAGGTCTAACCACAGGCATGAATATAGGTAAATACATTTAGATATAATGATGGGGAAATAGATCTACATGCATATACTTATAGGGTTAGTATTAAGGCAGCAACTGGATTGGACCTCCACTCAAGTACTTCCTCAATTCAAGAACACTTTGTTATATTAAATTGGCATTCCTTGCTGCTCACCTTCCTGACACAATCAATGAAGACAAATGTGTGCACAAGCAAATGTAATGAAAAAAGCTGATGGTGCCCAGCTATCAAAGATAGAGCATCTGGGGTCTTAAAGGCTTGAAAATAAACAAGTTGCCATATAGCTCAGAAGTAACAAAGTCCACATGGAAGAAGCATACTAGCCTGTGACTACAAGGTATCAATGGAAGCAGTTATCAGGCATCAAAGAATGAAAATCATATCATATGCCCACCTTCCTGATGTGATTGCTGAAGCCAAAGGTGTGCTTAAGCAAATGTGGTGAAGAAAGCTGATGGTGCCCACAAAAGATATAGTGTCTGGGGTCTTAAAGGCTTGAAGGTAAACAAGCAGCCATCTAGTTCAGAAGCAGCAAAACCCACATAGAAGAAGCACGCCAGCTGGAGGGAACACAAGGCATGGAAGGGATCAGGTATTAGGCTAAAAGAACTAAAATTATATCATTGTAAATGAGGGAGATTGCAGATTGGGGACCCAAGTTCCAACTGCAGGAGAAGTGACATCCCCCTACAGAAAATTCATGGGGAGGAGATGAGCCAGTCAGGGCACAGAGTAACAATGAGGAAATATGCATCTTTTCTCTAGTTCTAAAATGCTTCCTCCCTCCCACAATCACGATCTGAATTCTCCCTTACACACCCGGTTGTACTGGGGGATGTACACTGGTACAGATAGGAACTGGAAACATGGGGTATCTGCTCTTTTCCATGGCACATGTCCTCCCGTACATGAAACCGGGGTGGGGCTAGGAAGTTTGGGATACAGCCATAAGGAAAGTGGTGTGAGGGTACACTGAGTTTGGGAAATGGGGCACCAGTTGTGTGGCTTGTTTACTGCTGCTTTGCCAATGTGTCAGAAATCATCGCAGAAGATAGCAGCCAGAACTTTGGTCTTGATGTGGACATATCCTACAGTGCTGGCTGCAGTCATACTTGTGTAGGTAGTGGAGACACACTGAGAAGTGTGCAGAGCAAGAAGCCCATCTGTGGAACAGCCTTCCCATCATCAAATGGGCAAAAAAACAGCCAACAGAAGGTTCTTTTCTCAGAAATAATGTAGCAGTGACCTACTGTAGGCATATACATTCATTGGTTCCTTTTCCTGTGTGAATCATGCAAAATGCCACTTCTCACTATCTCTTCCTTTGTCACTGGTAACACCTGTGTGAAGTTGCCAGTGAATGCCTTTCAGCTTAGAGAACCATCTCCTAACATCTGAAACACGTTGTCCCTGAGGAGCCCGAAACACCACACATCCCACCCCCAAAGCAATAATTCACTGAGAAAGAGAGAGATACATTTCAAATTCAACTAAGGAATGGGCTCTTCAATTTTTTATATATTTTTTATGATTCAACTAGTGAAGAGGGGGTGGGGGTGTTGATAGATACCCACTAGAATAAAGGTTTTAACTTCTTCCTGCTTTGGCTTACCCTTCTGACATCAGTGAAGACCATCTAGTGTGCCTTGTAGACTGATGCCAACCAACCCCAGCAATGAGCACTTGGTGACAGATTGGCTACTGAGCCCCATCAGTCTAGAGTGTTTGAGATTTGCCCCAGCACCATAAAGCTTGAGAAATCCTGAGACCATACAGCTCAGATGTGAGAGGAAGTTGGGTTTCCTCCAATTTGGCAAATCTAAAACTTGCACATGATGTAATCACTAATGAGTTGTGAAGCCGAAACAAGCTGTTCAAACTCTAAGTAATAAAAAAGAAATTTAGATCAGCCATGCTAACGGGAAGATTGACTTCTTTTTCTGTTCTCTCTCTATAAAATGATGCTCATACTTTCATATTGTTTTGATCGATGGGCCCCTCAAACTGCCTAAGCCTCAGGCCCACAGACCTGAGGTTAACCCTGAAGAGGTTCAATATGCTCCTTTTCAGAACTAGAGGTCTCCTCTTTTGTGTGAGATACTGAGAGGTACAGAATTTTACTCTTGGAGAGGTACTCAATGTGAACTTAGCTGAGTGCAGGCAGGGAGAGGTGAAAGAAAGTACTGCTGCCATAGTAAGACTAAAAACCTGTGTTCCACTAAACACAAATAACATGGTTTGATTTTACAGAAGATCCTGGTACCCCTCACAGTAATAGGGCAGTACAGTGGGGAAGAAGTCTGTAGGATAGAATCTTATACTTAGTGTATATGTCTGTCACCAGGAAATCCTTCATTTGGCATGGGATACTAGTATGGTATAGCACTCTTTGTAAGCATTGGACTGTAGAGTTTCACTATAGCTTTTACTAAAAAGATCAGATAGCCCACACTGGACACATTTCACTCATTGGGTTTCATTTCAAATCACTTTGGCTCTAATCTCTGGGTGGTAGGCAAAGGGACCTCCTTCAGGAACCTGAAGAATATGCCAAAGATGTCAAAACCATCCTCAGAGAGCCCTCTACACAGAGCTTATGCAGGAAGGTGGGACTGTGAAATTACCTGTTCATCACCCAGTGATCACACGTCTACAGATTCCTGTTGGATGAACTAGCATGCCTGAGGTCCTACAGAAGAACCTGTTGTCACATGACCTTGTGGTCATGTGAGCTGTGTGTTTCCATGATGTGTCCAAACTCTTTCCTTTAACAACAACAGAAATCTCACCAATTTATTGCCATATAATTCACATATAATACAATTCAATAGTTCAGTTGCATCAAGAAGAGTTGTTCAATCACCACCATCAGTTTTCAAACATTTTCTTCATTCTTGTACTTACCATTATTAGTTCCTATTCCCCCCTAGCCTTCCCTGCTATGCCCTCAAGGAACTATTAATTCAGGCACTGTCTCTGTAGATTTATCTATCCTGGATTTCATATACAGAAAACCATTTAAAAACAAACAAAACCGAGCAAGAATTTTTAAAATCTCCATAGAAAAGAAAGCAGAAAATATTAAGAACAAGAACAAGTTCAAATGGATCACAAGGGAGCTCAAATGATAGAGTGCTACATTTTAGCCTAAGTGCACCTGCAATGCTCTTACCCTTCTCTCTTCTGTCTGGCCTTGACAAGAGGATTTCTGCTGATCAGTTGTCCTGGGAAGACCTAGACAAGCATCTAGACCTTTACACTTGCCATAAGTATTGGATCTGCCAGTTTCGAAGACGCCTTAAAACAAAACCAACAAACAAAAAGGCAACAAGTTCTGAAGCGTTTCACCTGCTTCAGGGTGAGTAATGTGCAGTAATTCTCCATGTATGGTTATAGGACAAAGAGGAGAGCTGTGCTTGCAAAGATAAGGGACATTAAGTGTGAAACCACCAATCTGAAGGTTCCCGGGAGTACTTGGAGTGGTTTGTAAACCTTTCAATATTCTTTGTAAAATATATGGCATGCTGTGCACCCTTAAGTAGCTCTGAGATGAGGTGGTATGTTTGCTATGAAAGATGGTAGGAACTCTGAGTCTAGACTCAATCTAGACATAACAGTCCAAATTATGTTTCTTTCTTTCTTTAAAAAAATTTTGCTTTTTAAGAAAGGAAATGCTTTTTGCTTCTAGTTCTAATTTATCATTTTGTAGTTCTACCCATTGAACTGATGGGCCATTATCTTATCTTGTTAAAGCACTCAGGACTTGTTACGATGACACTCTATCAAAAGAAAGGCTAAACAAGGCGATGCCAACTAAATAACTCAGTCAATTTTGTCTTCACAAACTGAGTTTCTAGGTAGGGTTGTTATAATTCTTAACAACAACTGCAAGGCCGAGTTTATTTGTGCTTGAGTTTCTGATCAATTTCTGAGACAACAATAATCCTTTGCTTTTGTATTTTAGCCAAATTATTTTCTTCTGACTCTCCCCAAAGGAAAATAAAGCATTCCTTTTATCAGTTTGACCTGGTTACAGATGTTACCCTGGAGGCTTTCTTCCTCAATTCCAAAAGGCATTTTAACAACCATAATCCAAGACAAGAAGATAATATATGTGTTTGATTTTTCACAACGCCTACATTTCTGCTATAATAATATACCTCCCTGTTAGTCCTTCCCAGCTCTTCGATGGAATTGTGTCTAGTGCTTAAACATCCCACAGCTGAAGTCTTGTATTATTTCTAGACTTGCATTTAAGATAAAAATCCATCCAGATCTCTATAAAACTGGAATCAGATGAATGCAAATCCACCCCTGTCCATGACAGTGGTGGTGCTTTGGTGTCAGGTAGAAATTAGAGGTATTGGTAGAATCTGAAGGTAGCGGGTACAGGTAAAAGTCCATTTGTGGTCTCAAACGGAAAGTCGGGCGGGAAGGTTGGAGAGTGTGTTTTTCTCTACAAGGAAAAAGAATGTGTTACTTGTGATGGAAACGCCTGAGTTTTAATTATTGGGAACAATAGCTCTGCCTTCTAGAAACCCTGGTGGTGCAGTGGGTTATGAGTTGGGCTGCTGACTGCAGGGTCTGCAATTGAACCCATGGAAAGAAGATGAGGTTTTCCATTCCCGTAAGGAGTTACAGTCTCAGGAACCCATGGGAACAGTTGTGCTGTGTCCTACAGGGTCCCCATGAGTCAGAATAAACTCAGTCACTGGGTTTGGTTTTTGAGTTTTAAGTCTTTTGTGTTTAATCCTTTGGGTTTCCTGACTGCAGGTCTTTGCATATCTCATTATAATACATTTCTCTGTCCTTTTAAGCCACCCTCTAAGTCTGAAATACAGAGAGCACCAGGGAAAGCAGAGACTGGTGTGAAAGGGGAAGGTTAGAGGTGCTGGCATTCTCTGAGCTCAGACCGTGAACCTCCTTTGGGAAAAAGCTGTCATTGGGGAGGTCTTCAGAATGAGTCTGAGTGAGCTGGTGAAGAGAAGAGTCCTCCAGTCAGAGGGGCTCCAGTGTGAGAACTAGGGTTCCTCAAGGAACTGCAAGGTTTGTCAGACAGACAGCCACTGTCCTTGACCAAATCCTCTTAAATTCTTTGTAGATCATTGTCAGTATTTAAGCAACAAGGAGTCCATTACCTGAGAGAGGAACACTGAGAAGAGAACCCTCTCATCAAGGAGAGATATTCATTTTGGACTCTGTTAAGTTTGAGAAGCATTTGGAGTTTTATACTGGTAGACACTATCTCTCGTCTATGTGAGGATGGAGCCCTGGCAGCATAATGGGGTACACATTGAACTGCTAACCCTGGCTGTGAATCCAACAGTCACTCCACAAGAGAAAGACGAGGCTGTCTACTCCCATACAGATATCTAGTCTCAGAAACCCAAGGGGACAATTTTACTCTGTCTTATAGGGCTGCTATAACTTAGCATTTAATTTATGGCAGTGGGTACTGCTATGTGTATGGAATAGGGAGATGCCTAAAGTCAGAAAAGATTGTCTGTGAATACTGTGTTGAAACAAACCAAGGAATAGGGAGCTACTGTTCATGTTGAATGGCTCTTAAACAAGAGTCCCTATTATAAAAGAAAGTCTTCAGGTTGTTAGCTGGACTTGCAGATCTTTTAATCTAATGCTTACATTTGAAAAGTAAGGTGATTGATGCCAAGAGATGAGCTGTACCAGAACCAAACCTTCTTGGTATCTGGAACATTGCTTTTCCTGCCACAATGGGGAAGGAGAGAGTGACACATTTTCATTTTTCTCATGCTGCACCCTCAATTTCACTTTCATTCCTAGTCTCAGCATTGAGATTTCAGCTAGTATGGTGATATGATTGATGGGTGGTGGCTGTCGGAGATGCAACGCCAAGGGGATTCCAAGGCCATATTGAAACCACGTTGAGCTTTCCATGAGGAAAAGGGTGTATTTAGGGTCCACACCTTTCTCAGTGGAGAAGACCATGGTGACATGTATTTAATTATGCAGCAGTAGCAGGTAGGAGCCAGGGCTGTCCCCAGAGGAGCTGGGACCATGGTCTCCCCATGGCAGGGCTCCATCCCTATCCTGTGTAGGCTTTCCAATCTGAGTGAGAAGTTGTTTTGATCCTTACAGGAAAAGTAAAGAGTGAAAACGGGGTGGGGAGGGGGAGGGGGAGGGAACTGATTGCTAGCCTCAACGAAGTTTCAGATGTTTTTGAGAAAATGAAGAAAAAGAACCACAAAATCCATTGTCTTCTTCATGGATGTTTATTAACTATCAATCTTGAATGTAAATAATGCTTTCCTCATAATAGTGGTGATTGAAAGTAGCGGCTATTTATGAATCAGTCTAACTCCAGAGAAGTGACAAACCAGAGAGGACACAGATGCCAGTCTAATCGGAAGCTCTTCCTTCTGCTCTTTAGCACCACCTCGCCTCACCCAAGCACAACAGAGCACAGACCCAGGCTCCGTGAAGGTGCCAACCTGGCCTCTGCCTGAGAGGAGTTTGGGGGACTTCCCCAAGCAATGGTGACACCCGAAGGACAGGGGCTTTGGTTGGAAGAAGCTCAGTAACCAGTGGACTGACAGGAGCTCTTGGGAAATCGCAGCTCTTACTGTTGGAATGACGTAATGAAAGAGTAGCCCCCAACGGGGACAGATGATTCATTGGTAGCAGTAATGAAGGGACGGGCTATCTGCTGACCACTCTCAGGTGGCATTTCCTCATGGTCTTCAATGCCTCAGTCTCTGGTTTCAGGGACTGAACTCTCCCATGCAGAGAACTGCAGAGTTCTCACAGTGTGGCAACAGAAACACTCCCAATGACTTGTTACCAGTTACCACTGGGTTGATCTGCCCTATGGCGGCCTGCGCAGTGTCCCCTGCAGAGTTGAAGAGGTAGGAGGGCTTGTCGTTCGCTGTCTCTGAGTCAGTTGTGCATACAACTGAATAAGGCATCCCCCTGCAGCCATTGTGTCAACTTGTCTAGTGGAGGGTCTTTCTTTTTTGTGGCCCCTCTACTTTATGAAGCATGATGTCCTTCTCCAAGTACTGGTCTTTTCTGATAACGCATCCAAAGTATGTGAGAGGAAGGCCCCCCATCCCTGCTTCAAAGGTGCATTCTGGCTGTACTTCTTCCAAGACAGATTCACTTGTTTTTTCGGCAGGCCATAGGACTATCAATATTCACTGTGAGCACCAGAGTTCAAATTCATTGATTTTTCTTCCCTGGTTGCCTAATGGGTTGGTTACACATTGGGCTGCTAACCATGAAGTCAGCACTTCGAGCCCATTAGCCACTCTGCTGGAGAAAGATGAGGCTTTCGATCCCTGCAACCTGTTGCAGCCTCTGAAACCCACAGGGAGGCAGTGCTGCCCTGCCCTATGTGGTCAATATGGTGTCAGAATTGACGCAGGTGGCAATGAGCTTAGGCAATTTTAAATCAATTAAAATGGAAACATGGGTAAGACACCAGCAGATGTCACTGTCATGATGACAAGTGCATGCACATCAATACCAAGGCATCTCCAGAGGAGGTAAGAAAGAGTCTTCAGCGTGGAGATCCCTCTGACTAGAAATTTCAGTACGAAATCCACATGTTGTGAAAAAAAAGAGACTGAACTTCCAATCATGATGGTTATTGGACTCTCTACCTCAGAGTGAAAGTCTGTAACTAGTTCATCCCAGACATATGCCTATTGTGGGAGTTAGTTTCAGAATGGTGCATTAATAATAGCTATTAAACACAATGTGAGGACATGGAAATTATACTAATATGCAAGTACCTCACAGATATATCAAACTGAGGTTTTTAGGGTTTTCGGAATTAATATTTACTATTTGTAAACACCAGACTTAAATAAAGCCAAGCCCTCATCCACTGTCATCCAATAGATACTGACTCACAGTGATGCTACAGCATAGAGTAGAACTGCCCTAGAAATTCCAACATGGTAGATTTTTATAAAAGGAGACTGCCACATCTTTCTCCCTCAGGGGGACTGAGAGATTCAAACCCTTGACCTTGTGGTTAGCAGCTGAAGGTTTCAACCATTGTGCCACTATGTCACCAGGCTTAAACAAATAGCTTCCCCAAATAAAAGCAGCTCCATTGTTCACATGCTGTGAGGTCTTCATTTAAATCACTTACATGTATCAGTTTTAAAATATGGAAAGCTTTTTTATTTGTCCTGGAAAACATGCATTTGCTTATGCAAATTTTGCCCTTTAAATCTTACAATTTTTATGTTTTAAATATAGCTCTTCTGTGTTCTATGACTTAGAAAATGGATTCGATGGAGTGATGTTACCCCCAAATTGTACGAGTCCATGCCTGCTTTTCTTCATTTAGAAAATTGGATGTCTGCACTCTTTCTCAAGACAGACTTGAACTTTCATAATTTTCTTTTCTCTTAATTGGACCTGACTTACATTTTAGCATAGTTGGAAAGTCACCCCGGGGACCACTGGAGAATGATTCTGGCCAGAGATAAAGAGAAGGAAAGAATAAAAGACCTCCCACCATCATCCCATTAGCTAGGACAAGGCAGGATGGTCTAATGGGACCTGAAGCAACGTGACCTGATCGGAAGAAGAATGATTTAAAACATTTTAATCCCAAACCTTATTAACATAAAGAACCATAAACATTAGAAATGTATCACTCTTTTGTTTCCTTGCTACAATATTTTATACCCACAATTCTAGAAATTGCATTTACAATTAAAATGTACTCATGAATAGGATGAAGCTTTTAAAACATAATCCTTTAAAAAAAAGATGACATTTGTTTCTGTCATCATTTTCAAAACATTTGCTTTGTACACGAGCCCTTGGTATCAGCACCTCCCTTTTTCTCCTCCCTTCCTGCTCCACCCTCCACCATGAACCCTTGATAGCTTATAAATATTATTATTTTGTCATTCGTACACTGTCTGACCTCTCCCTTCACCCACTTCTCTGCTGTCTATGCCCCAGGGAGGAGGTTACATGTTGATCCTTGTAATTGGTTCCCCCTTTCTACCCCACTTACCTTTCACTCTCTGGTATTGCCACTCCAATCAGAGTCCTGAAGGGATCATCTATCCTAGATTCCCTGTGTTTCCATTTCCTATCTGTACCAGTGTACATTCTCTGGTCTAGTTGGATTTGTAAGGTAGAATTGGGATCATGATGGGGGTGGGAGTGGGGAATGTACAAATGTGCCTGACACAATGGATGTATGTGTGGATTGTGATAAGAGATGTAGGCGCCCCCAATAAAATGATTAAAAACAAACAAGCAAAAAACCCCAATAAAAGTGTGATGTCTTCAGCATGCACAGGATCTCCTCTTAGAATAGGAAATTGAGAAAAGACGGTGCCTTCCAGAAATTACATGTTGAAATCTGAAGGACTAGACTTATTATCAAATTAGCATTCTCAAGGCATCTTCCTCTTGATCCTAATGAATGAAATATCACATGTGTATGCTTGTAGTTGTTCAATGCTCTTGAGGTGATTCTGACTTATCATGATCCCATGGGCGGGGGAGGTGTTAAGCGATTTAAACCTCATGGAGTGCTGGTTGCACAGTGGTTAAATGCACAACGGCCAGCTGAAAGAGCCCTCGTTGTACCTCACCAGCAGCCTTGTGGGAGAAATTCCTGGTAGTATATGCTTCTTTTTTTTCCCCTGTAAAGCTTGGCAGCCTTGGAAACCCCATGGAAAGTTTTATTCTGCCCTATAGGGCCACTATGAGTTGGTATCTATTTGATGGCAACGGTGACCTGATGTGCCTCTCATGTAAAAATGACAACTGCAATTTTGACGTACTTTCACCTCCATTTACATGTTACACTCACAACGCTCCCCAAACCAAACTCACTGCCATCGTCACGCACAGAAAACCTTACTGCATCTAGTACATCCCAGCTCACGGTGGGACCCCAAAACAGCTAGCCTCAAACTCACTGCCATTGAATTGCTTCTAACACATAGCGATCCTCTAGGACATGACAGAGCTGTTCCTGTGGGCTTCTGGAACTGCAACTCTTCGAGACTTTGCATGCCAGACTGCAGTGGGCAGGACAACGCTTAGCCCACCGCACCACAGGTCTCCTGATAGCTACCCTCTACAGCCGCGTTTCTGTGCTGAAGTCCAGCATACAAGCCAGGTATCTAAGATCACATGCACACCTGCCCAAGGAAAGGCCAACTATGATACGTCCAGCACCCTCTGTCTGCAAACTGGACTTCTGTAATGACTGTTTAGGGCTCTTTTAGTTGCACCCTAAAGAAAACCCTCAACACAGCATAAGATGGGAACTGTATTATATCACATAAAAAATGCCCAGAAGCACACTGCCTCCTGGCATGACTTGGCCTAGAGATTTTGAGCCATTTCATCATGTTACCATTGTGCAAAGAGTTTGTTTCTAAATACAGATGCTTCTGGCAGCTGAACCCTCACCTTTGTTCATTGGACAAAGCCAGCAGTGGTAAGCCTTCTTGTCCAGCAGCCCTGCCAGAAATGAGCTGGAACAATTATGATTAAACAGCCTTTAGTACCATGATCATCTAGGAACCAGGTACAATGTGTGGGGAGGAGGTAACTTTAAAGTCTGAAGCATGTGTGCAACCTTTGGCTGTGACCGTAGGGACAGCGGGATCAGCTTCATTTGAACCCCCTGAATCAGATGCCTCACCGAAGGGGGGCTATGTTACCTTACATTGGGGAATGGGAACTTGTTTGGCAAGAAGTAACTGATGTGCACTCCAAACCACCTCTGACCACACCGACACGGAGCAGCTACATAGGGACTGAAACGGTGGGTTCAAACCTAAGCACAGTTATGAGGATGCTGCAGGACCAGGCAGCGTTTAGCCATGTCGTACATAGACTGCTGTAAGTCAGAACCGGCTTGGTGGCACCTAACGGAGCAACACAAGTCATCTGAAGGTTCTTGTATGTCTCCCTCCTTAGATTTATCTGGTGGCATCCTCCTGCCAAGTGACAGGACACAATGCAGTCCTCTTAATAATCAAGTCTCTCGTCTTATACCTAGCCTCTTACACTTCTAACCTGGCCGGCCTCCTTTATTCCAACCACACTGTGCTCTTTGTTCGCCTACTGAGTGCCATTTCTCCCATGCTACTTCCCATCTCAGAGTAAGTATGAGACTTACTCTTTCTCCTACTTAAAGACTTTGTGCAAGGCATTTCTTCTGCCTGGAAACCATCCCACACTGTTGTCATAATTCCTTACAAAATGGCCTTCTTTCAGTTTGTTTCCTTGGTCCCTCTCCTTGGACTTTCTCCGACAGATGTTGATATTTCTCTTCTAAACACATTTAAAGGGCCCTGGCAGCTCTCTGTTGGTTAGTCACGGGACTGCTAGTCACAAAGTGGGTGATGCAAACTCACTCTCCAGAAGATTCACTATCGTGGAAACATTATATAGGGTCACCGTGAGTTCAAATTGACTTGACAGCAGTGGGCATGATTTCTTATCTTGTTCCCCATTCAGAGTGCTCTGTGTGAGCAAATATCACTAGCACGTCAGTTCAGACACTCGTTGGCCTCGTGATTCTAAGGGTATTATATTGATCATTTTGTGATCCTAAACTCATAAAGGTAGACTTCACATTAAAGAACTGATCAAAACACTGATAAGCCATGAAGAGGCCTAAGGCCAACATTTTGAGTTGGAAAATTGATATATGTTCTAAGCCACAGTATACATTTGCATAGATAGCAATTTGTTTTCATTAACTTAGACAATTAAAATCAAGAACTAAGTTATTTTAAGCAAACAGCTTCATTTCACATTCATTTATTTCAGTTTCCATGAAGCACAGCTGCATTATAATGTGAACAAGCACAATAAACTGTGCTCTATTGTTTATAGATGGAAAACATTTACCACTCAGTTGGGTCTACCATTTTACCTGAAGTGTTTTAAAAATACAAGTATGATATTGTATTCATTTCCCATTATAACTCTTAGTCAAATTTTATAAACTATGGTGTCTTCTACCTCTTAAAGGAGCCATGGTGTGGGTTTTGGACTCCAAGGTCAGCAGGTCGAATCCACCAGCCATTCCAAGCGAGAAACTTGAGGTTGTCTGCTGCCATAAAGATTTGATCTCTCAGAAACCCTGAAGAGGAAGGAATGCTGTGGGTCAGAATTGATCCAATGGCAGTGAGTTTCATTATGTTGGTATGCCTTTTTATTGCCCCAACTGGAGAAGGCTTTCAAGCCTGGTAAAGTAGAGAGTTAGCAAAAGAGGAAGACCCTCATCAAGATGGATTGATACAGTGGCTGCAATTTCTTTGTGCTGTGTCTCAGTTACTTGGAGTCAGAACTGACTGGGTGGCATCTGACATTAGCAATATTAATGAAACAAAGAGAATAGTTGGAGGAAATTGTCAAAGATTATTTAACCAGAAGTACTTTTTCCAATGTGTAGAATCCTTTAGATCAGTGAGTAGACTGAAATAGCAAGTCTGTTTGGGATATCTTCAGGCTCCATCCATGCATAATAGAAGTGCTCAGGTCATGAAGAACTGTGTAGAACTTTCTTGTGACTGGACTCTAGATGCATAAACCAGAGTATACTCTGTAATAGAACATGCCCATAGTTAGCTTTGCTGTTATTGCTAAAACGCTACCTAATGAAACCAGGATAATCATCAAAGGCTCATTTGTCAAACTATACAAAAGTGGGAGGTGAAAGCAGACCAAGTGATCATGAAGCAACCTTTCAGCATTTTAGCATGACTTGGCTGAAAGTTTATAGGACAGTTCAGTTCTCCACTCAATAATTCAAACATACACTGTTTCAGACACTGATCATCCCAACAATGTGATTCTTCCCACTTCCTCCTTGTGTTTTCCGATTCCATTTGTTCTTTCCTGTTGCTTGCCTTCTCATTCTTCTCACTGGACCTTTTGGTCTGGTTGGTTGTTCTAAAGGAACACGTTCCTCCCTGATGCTGCTGTTCACCCAACAGTCTCATCATGTCATTGCCCGAAAGTTGATCCAAGGGGGGTGAGTTCAATTCCAGGTTTGAAGGCTCTCTAGCAGTCGCCTGGCAGTTGAGATAACTAGGCGCAGGATGATATTAACAAGATATTAATACTTATTCTACTCTTCTGATGTTAGTTCAACATTTATTATATTTATTGCTTTAATGTTTGACTGTGTTTTGGATGAAAGTGTACACAGCAAATTAGGCTTCCAGTTAACAGTTTTCTATACAGATTGTCCAAAGACATCGATTATGTTTTTGACTTTTGACCAACATTTTGATGATTTTTGTTCCAATCATCCCATTTCTAGAGACCTAGTGTCCCTAATCCACCTAACTTCTTGTGGTCACTACATAGTCTTGTCAACTTGAGGGTATTGAGTGAATGGGGTGAAGGCCAGCCTATCAGTCAGGTCACAGCCTGATGATGCCTCCTAGTGGTGTGTCCTTCTCATGAGGATTCTGGGAACTTTCTTTCTCCCTGAAATGTGGACCACACTCTCTTTTTCTTAATATTGGACTTATGGACTTGACCTTGTCTGGGCCAGGATACAGTCTCAAAATATAATTGTTCTTTGATTTACAGCCTACTTTGATCTCACATACTTCTCTTTGCGCTAGAGTCAAGTATGACTCTTTGGTCTCATATGGCTCACTTTTCATTTGAATGGATCGTGTCTGATCATCTTTATTTTATGAGGCAATTTAATATTTAGGTGAAAAGTGATCCCTGAGAGTAGTGTCAGTTCAATGTTTCAATATTTAAAGGGCATCTTGGAGCATCTCATGGTAGTAGTCTCTAGGTGTCTACATGTTTCAATCAGTACAATCAGTCTGGACTGTGAAAGACATTGAGTACTTTTCTGTATTTCTCTCCTGGTCTATTAAGGTCCGTGGATCGTTGCCCTGAACAGACTGGTTGCTCCCGCTAACAAAGCACTATCTACCTAGTTCTTCTGGTCTTAAAGTAGCCAAGGATGTGGTCTCTCCAGGTTTTGTTTGTTTGTTTGTTTTGAGGGTTTCTTTTGTGAATCTTTGGTTTTCTTCTTTAACTTTGATTCTCAATGTTTAGGAATCAAAAATTATTACTTATAAATTTGTTCACATTACATTTTTACAACTTCATGGGAGTTTAAATGAAGTACAATAAATTACATTGACTTAACATGCACAATTGGATAAATGTTGGCATATTACCCACCCAAGTAAGCATCGGCACCATAAAGAGCATTTTATCACCTCCAGTTCTTTCCTCTGTTTTTTAAGCAATTCCCTCTAACTCTGTCCCCAAGCAAATTAATGGTGGCTTGGTTTTCTCTCATCATAGGTGAGTTTGCATGTTCTAAATTTTTACCAGAATGTAATCATACAAAAAGTACAGTTTGTGCTTTTTTTAAACCTACCTTCTTTCAGTAAGCTTATGTTTTTATAATAATCCTTTTGTATTGCTCATGACTGGTTTAGTGTTGAGATGTTGTTGATAAGTGGTTTTAAGTTAATTCTGACTCATAATGACCTTTTTACAGTTGGATGAAACACTGCTTGGATCTGTGACAGCCTCAAAATCATTGTTACGTTTGAGTTATTAGTTGCATTCACTGTTGAATGCATTCCCTTGATAGTCTTGCCCATTTTTGCTGAAATGTCCTAGAGTATCATTCTCAGTACAGAAGGGGACCGGGCACTCCTTGTAACATGTCCAAAGTATGTGAAACAAAATATTGCCATTCTTGCTTCTATGGAGAATCTGGCAGTAATTTCTTCAAAACAGATGTTTTTGTTTTTATGGAAGACCATGGTACTTTCAATATTTTTCAACAGACCCCAAATTCAAATGTATCAATTCTTCTGCAGTCATCTTCATTCATTATCTAACTGCCTTGTGTGTATGAGACTGCTGACAATAACATGACTTGGAATTTCAACCATAAAAGTTTTTTGTGTATAAAATTTGAAGAAATATGACAAGTTATTAACTAATACTTATTTCCATTGCTCTGAGGGTAGCTGTACCTCTGTTCTCAAAGTGATATTCTTGTTCTCCAACATTTTAAAGAGGTCTTGTACAGCAGCTTCTGGTCGATGCAATCATTTTTTTGAGTTGTCTTCAGCAAACTTTAAGTAAAGTGATATTTGTGATTTTATTCAATAATTTCTGCATTCTGTCAGGTCATCTTTCTCTGCGATGGGTACAAATATTGATATAGTTCATCAGCAAAGTAGTTGTCTTCCAGGATTCTTGGCATTGATAAGGGAGTGCTTCCAGTGCTTTTATCAGCTGGTGGAAACATTTTAATTGATATTGCATCAATTCTAAGAGTCTTGACTTTATTTTCAACATATACCTTTTGATATAGTATGCCATACTGTTAATGAGTATTTTAAACTTATTTGGGGGGGGTGTGCTTTCACAACTGTGTTGCAGTATGTTTTCATTTCTTTTGAGCGTCAGAATAGAACTCTACTGCATAGAATTTTCTTGGATGTCTTCTCTTGGAAGCACATCACAAGACCTTGACTCTACAGCACCATTGATTGTATATCAACTGCCAACCCTTTGTTTAGTAATTTGAGCACTTAGACATTTAAACTATTCAGATCCTATACTTACACCCTGGACAAAAACCTAGAAGTATAATGGGTGGTTCTTGGTAGTATATGCTTAACTTTTTAGGAAATTTCCAAACAGATTTACTGACTACTTGCTAAGAGTTATATTCTCAATGGCAGCGTCTGACAGTCCCTGTTGTTCTGGTCTGCACCCATTTTTGGTTTGATTGCTCTTTTACTTTTAGCCACTTTAATAAACAAGTAGTTCTAGCTCATTGGGTGTTGCCCCAATGACTAATGGTTCTAAACCAGCTATTTCATCTCCCTGAACCAGAGTGTTTTCATCTGTGAAAGGGAACAAAATATTTGCAACAATGAAGACCAATGTGTTAAAGGTTGTTATTGTTATTAAGTGTCTTTGAGTCCAGATCAATGCAAAGAATCTCTGCCCTCTGGTGGTTGTGGGAGCTACCCAGGCTTGCTCCCAGAGAGCCGCTGCTGGATTGAACTGCCAAGCCAATGGGCCGCAGTCCTGCACTCAACCACTACGCCACTGGGGCTCAGCCCCGCAAAGAATCTCTATACAACACCACTCAGTCCTGTGCCATTCTCACAGTTGTTGTGCTCAAGGTCATTGTTGCTGTCACTGTGTTAATCCACCTCTTCAGGGATTTTCTCTTTTCTCTGTCCCTGTACTTTACCATGCGTAATGTCCTTCTCTAGAGATGGGTCTCTCCCTGATAACATGTCCAAATTAGTGAAACAATGTCTCACCATCCTTGCCTCTAAGAAGTGTGCTTTAGAAGCAAGTGTTTAAAGTATCTGGCATTAAATAGGCAGGTAGTAGTAGTTACTCAAATAAGATTGCTTCTCCCATCTCCTCATATCCGTTTTCACTTAGCTTAAGATATCTGCTGGTCTTCCTCCTTTACTCCTCTGGCTTCTTGCTAGAACTCTTGGATGATAGTGATTCCCACAAACTCTGACATATATGGACAGATAAAAACTTGATAGAATGAGTATGCTTCTAATAGTTTGTCTGTTTGTTACAATGGGTTTGTACTGTAGTAAATCATCCACCTTCCCTTATAGGGTCTTCTTATGATTGCCAAAAAGTTTTTAAATGTTAGTTGGGATATAGAAGGTGGACAGGCAAATGTGATAGTTCTTGATATCAAAACATCATCCTGGCCTTGAACATACACTTCTCTAATTTAGCAATTAGACATAGCTCATTCTCGTTCACATTTAAGTGGAAATACTCTGTCCTTTCATGTGGGAACAGGGCCAACACACAGGAAAATGAGGGTGTTCGGAGTCACCAATCAAGCACACAGACTCCAGAGACCAGGCTCAGCTACAAACCTCTAACTTTATTACCGCTTTTGCAACCCTTATATAGGTCTCATTGACCATTCAGCTCATACTTCCTGGTTTCAAAACATATCCTTATATGGTCATGGGTCTGCAGCATGACAAACGATTGATCCACACTGTGGGCTATGTAAATGAGGTGTTACTGGCCAAGTTACGTAAATGATGTGTGGCTGGCTGAGCCAGCAGTGCAATTGTTTTACAAGACTATTTTGTCCAATCACAATACAGGATTTTACCATCCAATCATTACAGGATCTTAGTTGTTACTATGGGGAGATTAGAAGCATTCTGATAGTCTGTGTCTAAGAGGTTTAAAGTGGAAGGGTATCAGGTGAGCTGGACTGGGGTCTTATTGCCTCAAGACAGGAGTTCTTTTTGGGAGTCATGGAAACATAGGATACCCAGAAACTTCTGCCGGACTTAGACTGAAGTATCCTGGAAGCCCAGGTTCCAGCTACCTAAGGATGCAGATACCCAGCGGCTTCAGGACTGCTCCAGGAGACACAGTAGCATCCTAAGCTTTCTACACCTCTCCCCCAGATCCACAGGTCCTGTAAAGAATGCCCCCACACCTTCATTTTTTAAAAAATTGTATTGTGCCTTTGGTGAAAGTTTACATAGCAAATTTGTTTTCCAATCAGTAGTTCATGTTCGAGTTGTTTCACAGCATCACTTCTTGCAACCCACTCTGCTTATCAGCTTATTGTGGTTGTTAGGTGTTGTGGCGGTCATGTATTTATGATGTCAAGTTCATGACTGGGATGTAGGGGTGGAGTCTAGCCTGTTAATCTGGAGATAGCCAATGAGTAGCTGATGAGGTCTCTGTGTGGGCAAGGCTTTCTCCTGAGAATTCTGGGAAGTCTTGCGGTATTTCACAATTGGAGAAGAGAAACTCAACTCTCAATCTCTGGGGAGTCAGTTTCTGAGAATGATGGAGCACCTATTTGCCCCTTTGGTCTCCTGTAGATGATTATTCTGAGAAGCATGTTTTTTCATAAATTTTCCTTTTTATTGTGTAGGCCCATCTATTCCTTGATTGAGAGGTGGCTTCTGGGAGTTACATCCATTTCATGTTATAAGTTATTGTCTCAGGGTGGTTGTTTTAAGAGCCCTGTTATTCTCCCTTCAGGCTAGTGATTTTTTTTAAACAATTAATTAAGTGGCATATTTTTTCTAACCAGAAGATTTTATCATGTTCCTGGCTAGAGTGGTCAATAATGGGAGCTGACCATCATCTCCTTCTTCTTGCCTTCAGTTAGAGAAGACTGATTCATTGACCTATTCATCCATTGCTCTGTCACTTTGAGTGGAATAAAACACACACAGAGGGAACCCAATTTAGTTATCAGAGTTTGTGTTTTCCACAAGAGAACAGGAGGTAAAGTCCATTAGTCTATATTTAAATTAGAGCCTGTTTGCATTCTAGGTAATAAGGAGAACAAAAGTTATTATTTTTAAATTCTATGTAAATGTGAAAATAAATGCTACTCATACTATATATGCCTAAGGCTTTCATAGAAACACAGTTAATTTTCCCAAAATAATGTATCTATTATATTTTATGTTCATATGGATAATTTGAAACATATATTTCTACTCAGGGACTTTTGAACTAAACAGTGGAACAAACTGAAATAATTAGCTGAACTATAAACCTAACTTGAATGTTAATGTGTTTATACATCAACAATTTATTTTTTTTTAGTTTTATAAGAGTGTTTGACTATCATGAAACTCACTTTGTGAAACTTGGTAGCAAAAACAGCCACCCATTGTTGGGTAGGCCCAGCAAGGACAGGAGTACAGATGTGATGCTGGCCCTCATCTTTCCACATAGAGGTTTCAGCTTACCTCCTGCAGGGGAGCAGGAGGTGAGCAAGGAAGATAACTAGTACAGGTGTGAGAGATGTCAGGATCTTAGGCTGGTCTCACCAAGGAGAGAAGACAGCTTTGAGCCAAGCGCCCCAAGACCATGCCTCACACCTAGATGTTGAAGCAACACAACAAGCTACAGGATGGCAGCACCAACATGAAGCCTCTGATGGGGTGATGGATGCACCTTTAACAGAGAGAGAAAATCAGTGGTCCAGGGAGAAGTGCTTTCTCTTATGCTCTTACTTCTTCCATGCACGCAAGGACTAAGACCTTAGACCACCAGTATTGTCCTGCCTTATGCTACGGCACTAAAAATCAGAATCTCGCCACTTACTTTTTTGCTTCCTCTACCTCTCCATGGCCTTAGATGTTCTCCTAGTTTTTCCCAACCTTTACTGTCCATCAGGATTCTCTGGGAATCATAACAAAGCCAGGCAGCCGGACTTCCTGCCTGAAGGTATGGACTCTCTGGGTCTGGAATGAGCACAAAGATCAATCTCTTCCAGTTGGTTGGCCAAGTAACTATCTCCTGAATGTCACGGCATAGACTGGTGAGTGCTTCCAGGGATGCATCAGTGTTTTGAAACATTTCAATTGGTATTTCATCAATTCATGGAAACTTGTTTGTCACCAATGCCTATAACTCAGTTTGAACTCCTTTCAATACCATCAGGTGGTTTGGTCATATGCTACCTCTTGAAATAGGTGAATATAGAAAATTTCTATGTGTTTCTCCCATCTTCTTTTGATGCTTCTTACATCACTGGATATTTCACCCATGGACTCTTTCAACATTATAATTTGAAACTTGAATTTTTTCTTTAGCTCTTTTACCTGTTAAATTGTTCATCATGTTAAACATGTTCATAATATTAAACATGCTCATCATATCAGCTTTCTAACTACTTATCTTTTTAAACATTTTTCATATGCTTTGTCCTGGTTGGTAAAATTCACCAGATTGATAATCTGAGTCTAGAGTTTTCTTTGGGGAAAATTTTATTCAGACATTCAATTACTTTCAGACAGGAAGCTATAAAAAGTTCATGAAAAAAAAAACAGAATTAAAGATAATAAAATACCCCCATAAACTTTTTGAAGCTCCCTTGTGCACATAAGTCTATCCAACCTACCTCTTTCCTCCTGAGTAAGTTTAAGTGGTTTGTCTCTTTTGGAGAATTGATTGTTTCAGTTGTCAAATCTATTCATATAGATTTATTCATAAGGTTTTCTTCCCTTTTTTATATATAAAATGTACTGCATTGGTTTCTTTTATTCTTTTATAAATTTGACATTTCTCCCCCCCCCCAATCATCCTATTGAGAAAATGAACTCAAATTTAATGGTCCAATTTATTGATCTTCTTAAAGAACCAGCTTTTTATTTCATTGACTTTTACTCTTTCTGGATTTCCATTTAAACAATTTAAATATATTTTATTTTTTGGATTTTGTTTATTATCTTTATGGGGTAGTTTATACTTTCCTCTTTTTTCTTTAATTTCTTCTTTTTTCCCTTTAATTTCTTAAGTTAGAAGATGAAGTATTTATTTTATGACCTTTCTTCATTTCTAATATAAACAATTTAATGCTCTAAATTTTCCTCTACTTCTTTTAGTTCATCTGACTGATATATGAGTGAGAATCCACTTGATGACAATGAGTGCAGGTCTTTTGGTTTGGGTAATTTCAATTGCATTCAGTCAACATTCTTAATTTTTAAAAATGTCTATTTTGATAAATTTACTTGTCAAATGCTACCTTTTCAAATAACTTGTTCTCATATCCCTTAGTCATTGATTTTTTAATTTAATCACTGTGTGACCATTGAGTAATTTTCATTTAATTGGAATTCTTTTTATGGTTATGCCTAGTATCTTGCATAGTATATAGATCACTTGCATGGAAAATAATATGTGTTCTTTTTTTTGGGGGGGTGAAGTGTTTTGTAAATATCAATTAGGCTAAGTTGTGCTTTTTAAAATAATGTTAATCAGATCTCCTATATTCTTAATTGTTTTTCTTCTACTTATTCCATCAATATTTTAAAGAGATGTTGAAATAACTAACAAAGGTTGTGAATTTCTTTATTTTCCCATGTAAGTACAATTTTTCTACTTTATTTTCCTTGAAGTTCTGTTATTAAAAGTGTAACATTTTTCACTATTGTGTTCTTCTGATGAAGATCCCTTTAAGAGGGTATAACATGCCCTCTTTATTGGTTGTAGTATTCTTAACTATGACATCAGCATTGATAATATTAATATACAGAGCTAGATATTTTTAAATGGTATTAATATAGTAAGTACTTTATTTTTATATATTTTTCTTTTCTTTTTTTTTAAACAATATTTGGGGACATCACTGCCCTCTGGTGGTCGTGGGAGCTACCCAGCCTTGCTCCTGGAGAGCCACTGCTGGATTTGAACCACCAAGCCCGTGGGCTGCAGTCCCACACTCAGCCAGTACGGCACTGGGGGTCAGCTCTATTTTTTATTTTCTATATAAAATACTTTGTTTACTATATTTTTTGAACTTATTTATAAGTGGGTTTTGTTGTTGTCATTTATCATGGGGAGCACATTCATCCACTGTGACTATTTTGGTCCATTGATTGTAGTCTATTTATATTTGTGGCCCATTTATATTTATTTTCACAATTTAAGTAATTGGCTTTAAATTTTCCATCTTGCCATTTGTTTTCTTCTTGCCATCTGTTTGGGCTCAGCCCCCATTTTCCACTGCTTTCGTTGCTGTTGTTTTGGTAACGGGGCTGCTATGAGCTCGAATTAACTTGGTGGCTTTGAGTTTGTTAAAATTAATTAAGATTCTTAATGGCCCCATTGGGTCTATTTTGAGAAATTGTTGGGTGTAACTTTTCATTGTGCTTTTTTGGTTATCACTTTGCTGCATATGGTATACATCTTTAATTATGGGCTTCCCTTATGTGATATTATGCACAGACAGTATAAGAACCTTCCTTGTCATGGCGCTGGTATTGCCACACTTGTTACCTGTATGCATGTTTACAACTCCCTCAGGACTTGTACTTTGTACACTCACTACCTTTGAACTAGGCCTGTAAAATTATTTAAATTTAAATGGTTTATTTCCTGTTTATTCTCATATTTGCTATGACTAGTGGCTTTTTTCTGTCATTTATGTGGATGCAACTTATCTTTCATATTATTTTCTTCTGTCTAAAGGACCTCATTTAACATCATTGTACTTCAAGTCTGTTGATAACGATTTGCTTTACCTTTTTAACTTTGAAACCACTTTTATTTCACCCAATTGTTTTTTTTATGTGATCCTTTTTTGTGTGTGCTTATATGCTCCGCTACATTTGGGGGTGTATTTGTAGCATGTATAAATAGTCTCTCTCTAATATGTGTGTATGCAATATAATATATAGTATACACACATACAGTTGTAGGTATAGTCCCACCTCCCTTCTACACCGATTCAGCCTGTGCGTCTATCCGCTATCCCAGGGTTGAGTATATAGTAGCTTTTTAACTCTTATATTCTTCACAGTGTAGTCCTTTGCTTTTATCACTTTTTAGCTGACCTTCCTCTTGTTGTTTATAAGCCTTCAGTTCATCCAAGTCAGCATAGGCTTACTCTCTAGCCAGTTACTCTCCTCATCTCTCCTCCCTTTCCTTTCGCTCCCTTCCTCCCTTCACTTCTTCTCCTCTCCATCCTCTCACCTCTCATCCTCCCCATCACATTTCATCCTTTCTCCTCCTTTTCCCTCCTCGCCTCTTCCTCCCTTCCCCTCTGCTCCCCTCCCTTTCTCTCTTTTCTCCCTCATCCACCTCTTCTCTCTTCTGAGAATTCCACTTTCCAGTTATCCAGAACTTCCTATTCCCTGTTTTCAACTTAGTCAAGTGCCTGACTTGTGCAGGTATTACCATGGGTGCTGCACTTGGAAATGCTGCCAAGCAGCAAGCTGGACCGATTGTGGGGTTCCCTCTCAGTCGTGGTGACATCTGGAAACCACTGCCTCCTGTATCTCACCTTGCTTTTCGGTATTTCCAGGAGGGGAAATAAATCTGGTCTTCGTTTTGCTGCCTGGTTGGATGCAGAAGCTGCATGGATCAAGAGGAGAGGAGGCAGTGATAGAGAGCCAGCATTTCCCCAACTCTGTCAGTAACTCTTGAAATGAGAGAAGAATGGCAAAGTTTCAGCACCTTTGAGAGTGGACAGAAGGGCAGGGAAATTATGTATTTTTAGAGAGTGCTTGTGGGCGAGACTTTCAGACATGGCACAACCTTAATAATCCCCTGCAAATATGAACGGGGCCAAGAAATTAAGTTTTCACTCGAAGTGTTTTTCACATTTTATATAAGACATTTTCTTCACATCGCCGCAAATCCTTAAAGCTCTGAAGTCATGTTTTCTGTGTGTTCCAAAGAAACGGCATCACATTGTTTATCTGCAGAAGGACTTATAAATATTGTAGACCCCTCTGATAAGGACCTGGGATGATGCCAGAGTGTAATGACTGAGGTTTTAAAGTCTGAAGTCTTTCCCATCCCCCACCCCCAAAAAGAAGAGAGAAAGGAAGAGAAATTCAGAGAAATGAAGATTGAGATGACAGCCTGAAGTTTATATTTATTAGCATGGATAGGAAACCATATTGTCAAATTTAAATTAAGAGCCCAACAATTACTGGGAGCAAATAAAACAGATTTCAGAATTACTGCGTTTTGAAAGAATCATGGCCAAACAAGCACTTGGAATTCTGTCGACTTGATATTATGTTGATCCTAGAGCTCAATCTTATCTAAAAGTGTATTAACTTAAAGAAGCCTTCTTATTCTCTCAGCAGGATTTTCACAGCGACACCCTGTATGTCTGAAAGCTATTACTTGCAGCAATGCTTTGATTTAGACAATTTGGAAGGACAAGCATGCTTTGCCCAAACAGCAGACATGCTTGTGCTGAGTCCAGCCATGGAGGTAGCACTGTGGAAAAGTTTGCCACCTCATCCTACAAGTGCAGCAGGGGCACCTCTCTGTGGAAAGATTGTGGCTATACCTGGAAGACGAATTATTCCCAAATGCACCCTCCACCAGAAGACCTGATCTAGCTAAGATTGTAGTTGTTGCAGTTGACAGGTCCCATGCAGTCAGTTCCGATTCACAGAAACACTATTCTATGTCCAACAGAATGAAAGAGAAAAGAAAGCAGCTCGGAAGGAGGATTCCTGTGAGAAGGGAGAAGGGAGCGACAGGGCACAGGAACTTAGTGCTGGACATGTAATCTGCAGTTGGACAGAGCAAGTATCTCATGAAGCCTCCAGCCAACACAGAGAGAGACCTGAGGGTTGGTGTGGGGCAGGAGAGTAGGCATCAAGACATGTCCTTATTGGTGCTTTCCTTCATTCTTTCCATTCCTCTCTTGCACTTCTCTGCTCCCTCCTTGTCTTTTTTGACTTCCATGCCCTTTGACCTCTCCTTTCCGAAGTTATTATCATTTTTCCTCATAGTCTACTCCTCCTCTTATATTTCTTACCTTTCTGATTTATCCTCCCCTCTTTTCTCCCAACACACACACAATCACACGAATGGGTGCCAAAAGTATTGTTAATAAAACCTATAAGGCTTTATTAAATAAGACTGTTAAGATGCAAAGCTACTGTTCCCACTGTATTCTCCATCTGAGCCTGTACACTTCTGAAGATTGTGCTTCTATCTTTCTGGCCCTTGCTTGAAGAATTCTGCTAATGCCAAAGGATAGCTTGGGGATTCTCAAGCGATGTTCGCATGCTCTTTGAGTTTAAAAGTAGAGATCAGGCCTGTGAGATGACGGGATGAGGTTTTCCCAAGGTTGTTCTCCTCGAACGGCTCTCCTCCTGCTTGAAGAGTGAGCAGATGCATTGTTGTGATGGGAATGGATTTCCCAACACAGATTTCTTGGGCTTTTTCTCGCCAGCATAGTTTTTTTTTTGTTTTTGTTTTTTTCTTAAAACATTCTCATGAAAGGTCCCTGTGTCGTTTGGGAAAATCCACTAAGATTATCACTTGGGAGTCCTAAAAAGCAATTGCCATAATCTTCCGAGTTAACCCCTCCTTACCCAAAATTCATCTGAGAAGTCTTCCTAACCTTCTCTAAAACACATGATCCATCTTAAATCCTTAGTTTCTGTGGGACAGCATTTCTGTAAGCTATTGTAAAGCATCAGTGATTTGAGAAGCCCACTTGAGTTTTGCTAAAAATCTGATATTAACCCTGACGTAAAAATTGTGTTTTCCAGTGGTACAGATGTCTCCATTTTTGAAGACACACTAGGGAGACTTAGACAAGTCCATTACTGAGAGGGTGTCTCTTCAGCCATCCATTGATCACAGAGTCATGTGAAGCTCTCTTTATGTAGAAGGGTCCCATTCATATAGGAATTTCAAAGCTAGTAACAAATTTTTTTCATTTACTTTAGTACATAAAATATAAATAGGAATATTATTATATATGCATGTATAGACCTATAAAGACATACATATATATTTATAGTTAAACTAAAATAATTCACAACCATTGAGTCAATTCTGACTAATAGTGACCTTATTGACATAATAGAAATGGCTTGTTGGGTTTTGTAGGTTGTGAATCTTTACAGGAACAGAAAGCATCTTCTTTTCTTGCACAGAGTAGCTGGTAACTTTGAACAGCTGACCTTATGGCCAACCCAACAGATAACCCACTAACTAAGCCACCAAGACATTCACACATATTCTTTGTCTCTTACACACACATATGTGTAATAATAATAATATGTTTATTATTCTTTTCATCTTCATTCCTCTCTCTTTCCATATATGTGCCTATATACATGTAAAGGTATATAGATATCCAGATATATACATACCTATCTATCTAGAAAGCCCTGGTGATATAGTGGCTATGTGCTTGGCTGTAGTTCACACACTTGGTAGTTTGAAACTACCAGCAGCTCTGAGAGAGAAAGACTGGGCTTTCTACTGTCTTTGTGTGTGTGTGTGTGTGTGTGTGTTGGGGGAGGGGGGCATCACTGCCCTGGTGAGAGTAGAAAGCCCAGCCTTGCTCCTGGAGAGCCGCTGCCGGACTTGAACCGACAGCCCTGTGGGCTACAGTCCTGCACAAAATCACTATGCTACCAAGACTCAGCCCTTTCTACAGTCTTGCAAACACACAGGGTGTAGCTCTGATTCTTAATTGACTCTATGGCAGTGACTTCAGCATTTGGAACACACACACAATACATACACATAGGGGTAGCCACCACCCCCACCCTCCTCCAAAATGGAGAAAATCTCTGCTGGGCAGAACATTCATAGTACACATTTTTCTCTCTAGGTGAGTCTTGAGCAACTCTTCTGAGTTAATACATTCAGTGGCATCACCTGGGAAGGTTCTCGCTGATCACCGTGAATTTTTCTTTTCATAAAAGCAGTTTCGCTCAAACCTTGGTTTTTGTGATGGCCAATAGTATAGTGCGTGGCTGTGAAATTGTGTTCCCTGCTCAGGAAAAGTGCTGCAAAAACTGTTGTGATGATGAACACAGCTTACAAGGACAGTCCTATGGGAAAAACTCAAGTGTACAAATGGTTTTCCTGTTTTAAAAAGGAGAAATGTTGATTGATGACAAACCTTGTCTGGATGTCTTTGAACTTCCTAAAAATGTCAGCTCATAGTGCGTTTGGAGTTCAGGCTGTTAGTCAAGCTCTTTATTTAGAGATTCTGAAATATTGAGTAGCTGTGTGCTACAAAATAGACCTGGTTTTTGGCAGATGGGAGACTGCTTTTGCCATCCTGACAGTGCAACTTCTCATTTAACCATCTCAGTGCCCCAGTTATTGGCAAAATCCAGCACGCCTCTCTTGCCCGATGCTCCCTGCTCAACTGAACTTGCTCGGTGTGGCTTCTTTTTGTTTCTGCAAATGTAGAGGGACATGAAAGGACAGTTGACAACATATTAGAAATGAAGGGGAAAAATGAGGATGCTGACATCCATCCAAACAGATGAGATTCAGAAATGCTGCCAAGAATGTAATCCCAGATTTGACAAATGTATTAAGGGTGATGTACTTCGAAGGTGATAAAGTTGTTTTATAAAAATAAATAAATAAATAAATAAATAAATAAATAAATAAATAAATAAATAAATACATAGCTTTGGGAAAAAATCACATATTTGGGGGTACCTGCTAGTGTGTATGTATGTGTGTGTTTAGAGAGACAGAGTCCTACAGGAAAATACATACATAAATATATATACATATGTAGAGAGAAGAAAGATTAAAATAAGAACACACACACATACACACACAGAGGAGGAGTATGGCATTTTGAGGACTAAGATGCCTGATCTCAGTTCATAGAGACTCAGCATAAATGACAAAACTTTCAACAAGGTGGATTGGCAAGGTGGCCTCAACAATGGGCTCAAAGATAACACATTCTGTGGATGATAAAGGGTCAGGCAGTGTGACATTGTGCTTTCCACAGGGTCACTATGGGCTGGAACCAACTCAACAACAACAGTTGGGCTTCAGAAAGTTTGTGAAAAATGAGTTAAGATATAGATAGAGATATATACATATATGTGGTTTTTTGTTGGTGAACTTTTTGAAGCCTCTTTGTGTGTCCATGATTTTATATGTATATATACATACATATTCTATTACTCAGATCACTTAACCGCTTGAGAGTGATTTTTCTTTTAATAATTGTTGAAATAATTTTTTAAGTTGTATTTTCCTTTGGGGTTCCTTTCACTTAACTTATTCTCACATGAGCTGATAGTGCATATTTCATTATCTGTTATAGTTATTGAACACTGTTTTATGTTCTGTGTTTTTATTTTATTTTTATTTGGGTAACACTTTAAATTCGTGATTACATTTAAGTTGTTAATTTGGAAAAATTATTTAGTGCCTGCTGTCACTCTTTTTTTCTTTAGAGCCATGCAATAAATTATTTCCTAGTAGTAATTATATTTTCTAAAATTATTGAAGCAAATCAAAACTAGAATGCCAATGTATTTTTCTCAACTGATGCTGAACCAAACCCATAATTTAAGTTTGTTGCTAATTCTAATTGCATATAAACACTCCTTATAATAGATCTATACTTCCTCTTGATTATGGATCTAGCCTTGTATAGCATGTTAGTCTGAAAGGAAGCAGTTTGAGCAGTCTCTGCCATGTATTCTTTAACAGGTATTGATGTTGAAGTCTGGGGAGAGCCTCAGATGTGCCCAAGGGCAGACAACAAATTAGAAGCCAGGCAGGTTTGGATGAGATGAGGCAGAATTCAAATTTAAGAGCACCTGCTATGTTCTCAGGAAGACAGACATTCACTGTCCCCCTTCTCTTGGGCTGGATCTTTCACTCCTTGCTTGTCTTTCATTTTCTCTCTTTGGCCATCTTTAGTTGGTAGCTATCCTTGGTGTCTTTGTCTTTCTTTCTCTCCCATTCCTGGTTGAATCAAACAGAATACAAGGATGGTGCTCCTGTGGATTAGCTGTCATCAGGAAGAAAGGCATCGGTTCTTTTTCACAGGACAGGAAGCAGAACTCTGAACCTCCTTTCTTTCCTGATCCGTTGGTCAGCATGTACTCGTGGATCTAGACATGTGTAGAGTGTTATTCTGAAGGGAAACAGTATGAGCAAGTATGAACAGCATTATCATCCTTCTAATGAGTGTGCAGCACTGGATCTTCCTGCCTTGGCTTTGACATTGTGCGTTATGTTTGTTTTGTGGGAGATGGGAGAGTGTGAGGCAGGAAGGTGATGGCAGTCATGGTCCCTTCTCACATTCATTAGCACATAGCTCAAACACTGACCTTTCACTGCCTAAGACAAAGCAGTGTCTTCTGGAAGCACCAAGACTCTGGCAGATGCATCACAAGGAGACTCTCAGACCCCTTCAGGCTGTGAGGGAAGCATTGTGAGGGCTTCCCCACTTCTAGTTTCCCACACCCCTAGGGTTTACCCCTTAGGAGGGCTTACCTGCAAGACTGGAATATTGACCAGGTCCCTCTTCTTTGGCAAGCCTTGCTATCCTTGCCTCCCTGCCTAAATCTCTACTTCGGTTTCTAGTCCCTTAATGAATGTGACCCCCAAGGTTCTCCTGTTCATGTGGAGTAGAGGAAGCAGCAACTGTCTCAAGGTGACTTGAACCATAAGGTGAGTGTGATGGTTAATTTTCAGTGCCCACTTGGTTAAATTGTTTAGTCAAACATTAGTTTAGTTGTCATGGAAGAGGTCCATGTGATTAGATAACTTTTTCTTGAGTTGGATATAGGAGTTTCCATAATGTAATACAGTTAATGTAATACAATCATTTTATAATATTATAATATAATATGATGATGCAGTGTGATGAAATGACCTTCCTAACTGCCTATGTTGATGGAAGATCTCAGTCACCATTTGCTGTTTAGTCTTGATGTCCTGCAAAGTGAATTGTAATATATATTTAAGGAGAAAAAAATTGATGAATATAAACTCTTCTCTTCTTTCTCTGACTCTGGACTTTGAGGTCCTAGATACGTTGGCTACTAGCCGATGTGTTCAGACTTCTTTCTTTTGTATTTATTTTGCATTCGTTTGGGGAATGAACTACCCAGAAACAGAAATTCTTTCATAATCATTGTTATTAAGCATTTTCTCTCTTACCTATCACCTTGCTTCCCTCAGTCCCCGAATGCTTACAATATCATCTTCTGGGCACTTCCTTTGGCTGGAGCTTCAAGCGTCATTCTGTGATGATAGGACATCTCCAGGGAGATTAAAGCCAATCTGATTCCTAAATGTCCACTTACATCTACTTTACAAAGTTCTTTAAGAATTTAAGAACTATGTCTTCGTACATGCAGATATTTAGAAGTGTTTCATTGCTTTTGAAAATATTTATTTTGTGTTTAAAGAAATTCGAATTTCTCTTAGAAGTTGTGATAATTCTTTTTTGTTTTATCAATTTGCAGATTGATATCTTGGTGTAACCAATATTCTTGAAACTACAGTATTGTACTTTTGTCCCACTCTTTTTGTGCCTATTCTTTCTTCCCCCTTATTTAAAAATTCTTTTTCAAGTGCTTTTTTCTGCTACATATTACATTGGGTGTAATGTGTAGAAGAACTGCAGAACACCTCACCAAAGGCTCTTGTGATTGATGGCATTTCATCAGCAAAGGGAACGTCTCTGCTCTGCTCTGCAATTCCTTTGGTTTCCAGGGGCTGTTGGAACAATCGCCATCCTCTGGGTTGGTATTTGTACAATTGGTTACTATCTCAGCACGTTGAAGGCTGGGATTCTAGGATCAGAATGTTGGCCATGCTGGTTTCCTCTGTAGCTTTCAGACAGAATCTAGTCCTTGATTCTACCCCAGTATCTTCTATCTCCAGCATCACATGAAACCCTGTTCCTCCCCTCAATCTCTGTTTTCCTTCTCCTCCTTTACAAGGGCACAAGACAGAGAGGGTTAGGGAGGCCCTACTCCTCTGTGTGCTAACATCTTCAGAGATCCAATTTCCAAACATAGTCACAGGTTCCAGGGTTTGATACTTCAACAGACCCTAACTGTTGAAGGTGCTTCAACTGCTGAGTTGCTTCATCAATTGTACTTTTTCCGTCTTCAAATAAATATTCACAAAATTTGCACTAACCCAAGTGTGTACCAGTGTACTAAAAGACTGAAATTCAAACTTTCAGATTAACCTTAATCCTGAAAGAATTTCTGCTTTTGCTATCTTGTGGCATATACATGCTTTTGATGATGCTTTAAAGATTTTTTTTTTTGAAATTAAGAAAGTGGATCATTAATCCTTTTGAAACTAGCAAAACTTCTAGAAGAATAATTTTTTTTTACTTTGGTTGTTTTTCTTTTCACATCTCAATTTCCAGGTATTAAAATTTTTATTATGTGAAATATAACCTTGTGGGTAATTATTAAATATTTCTGAGCTCATGGTATTTTGTACAGTGACTCTCCTGCCTCCAATTCCTCCAACTAAAAAGACCCTGAGTTTTGCAGGTATTTCCATTATTAAAATTTTTCTTACTACTTGGATGCACACATCCTTCAAATTCATGTCCTCTGTGAAGGAATTAAAGCTATACATAGGTCATCATCTCTGATTTTTTAAACTTGTAGACTATACATGGGAAAGAACTCAGCATGTGCACACAAAATCCTGTTTTGATCAAAGGGCACTGATATTTAAAAAGGAAATCCTAGACAGAGGAGGGAAGACAAATCACTTGGAGAAGATTGGTAAACTCGGTTCTAGAGTTTGGGGAAAAGCAATGAGGCTAAACCAAAGTTGGGAGCCTAGAATATTGTTTGAAGTGAAATTGCATCTTATGTGTAAAGTTGATGGCTAATAGTGTGTGTTTTCCCTAAAAGAAGGAAGACCCAAGAAGAGTTCTGAGGCCTTTGAATTATGACATGAGCAAAGAATATTTGAAATACCAGGGAGAGACAAAAGAACAAACAAGTCTGTCTTGGATAAAGTACAACCAGACTGTTCCTTGAAAGCAAGGAAAGAGAGTTCATCTCATGTACTTGCATGTGCTGTCAGGAGGGACCACTCCCGGGGAAGATCATCACGCTTGGCTAAGTAGAGGAGCAGGGGAAAAGAGGAAAGCCTTCGACAAGGTTGATTGGCACAGTGGCTGCAACCAGGGGATCAAGCATAGGAGAACTTGTGAGACTGGCACAGGATTAGCTGGTGTTTCAGTCTGTTGTGCATTGGGCTACTTTGGGTCGGAAACAACGCAGTGGCTCCGAACAACTGCCAAGGGAACAGACAAGTCTGTCCTGGTGGAAGTCCAGCCAGAATGCTCCTGGGTGACGAGGGTGGCTAGATTTCAATACATTGGACATATCAAGAAAGGCCAGTCTCCAGAAAAGGACGCCACACCTGGGAAAGTAGAAAGTGTAGTGAAAAAGAAGACCCTCAAGAGACGAAGTGACACAGTGAGTGCAGCCATGTGTTGAGACAGATCAGCTGTGAGGGTGGTGCAGGACTAGGCAGTGTTTCATTCTGTTACACTTAGGGCTGCTACGAGTTGGAACTGAGTTGATAATCAGCTGGCATTTCACTTCTCAGTTGGGTGGTATTTGTTTATATCTTAACTTCTCCCATTATCCATTTTTTTTCCACAATGCAGTGAAGAATTGCAAAAATTCCAGAGTTACCAATTCAGTACTTCTTTCAATGCATCATTTGAAAGACCTTTTCTTTTTTTCTTCTTCCCAGTAAGAGGAGGCAAGCTTTATCTAGTATCCCACATAGTCTTTCTGGCCTTAACCCATCATCTTCACTTTGCCTCTTCCAGAACTCTACTGGGCTCTCCACGTCTGTACTGATAAATCTTAAGAGGGACGGTTTGTGGCTTTCACAATCACTGAAATTCGATCTGTCACTTAACAAAAATATGCCAACAGCTTCAGCATAATTAAGTCTGAAACTAAGGGAGGAGGGGGTCCGATCTGTTTTCTTTGTGCCTCTGAGAGTCATTAAAGATGTAGGCTCATTATCTAATAAATTAGCTCTTCCTTCTGTATATTGCAATACATTATTTATTTGTTGCTAACCTAGCCTCATTATGAGGCAGCATTAAAGGAAGACTGTAACTTAAAACAAGCATACACACACACACACACACACACACACACACACATACACACAAGAAAAACCACAGTGTGCTTTTAGGCATGACGTGATGTGGACCTCTTGGTATCTAATTCCTCACCTTCAGCAGCTCAATATTCAAACTTAGGAATCCCGCAGTGGCTGTAGATTGCTAAATTTTCGTAATACAACCCTTTCCTCTTTAATGCAAACTATCCTAAAAGAATCTGCTATCAGAAACCACTTTCACAAAACCTAAGCAGTTGGGTGGTTCGACAGATAAATAGCACTGTTCCACGGGGACGGAAGTTGAGTCCAACCTCAAGTCTAAATTAAATGAGCTTGATCGTATCTCTCCAGTCTCTTGTGAACAGCGGCCCAGAATGCTGAGCTGTATGAATAATTCTACCGTTCAACATGATTGATAGCCTTGGCTCAGGAGACTCACAGAATTGAACTAACAACCACGCTAAATTGTATCACATCTTGAAAGGAGATAGCCCTGTTTAGTGAGGGCTCAGCTAACAGAAAGGGGCATGTGGAGCAACATGCATCATCTTTAGCCTGGCACTAGGTAGAAAATGGTTCCCGGCCTGGCCCTTGTGCTCACCGTCGCAGTGAGCTATGCATCTCCCACTGCCTGCAACAGTGACTTTCTGCTTGGTTGTTACTTCTAGTGCTGTCTCTTTTTTATGGGTGTGATATTTGTGTGACATTATATTTAATCACCAGTAGGTACCTTTGTCTTGCAGCATCATTTGACTCTGGCAATGATAAGAAATAGCTGTGTCTCAAAGATATAAAACATATTGTTATGGCGATAATCCTTGTCCATTCTTTGGGTCTAAACATGTCGTTTATCAACTTACCTGTCAGTGAGCTACATGTAAATGTTTTAAAGAGAACAACCCCAAGAATAAAATGGGGAATGTCACTTTAATTTGAAGGGACAGACATGGCATAGCTGAGCTGACAATGTATTTTTTCTTACAACCTAGAGTCAATCGAGCCAGTTCACAGCCTTTTAGACCCTGTGGACCCAGTCACTAAGGAGGAGCAGCAATCACTACCACTTTAGTATGAGGAGGCTTCAAAAAGATTGTGGGAAAATCCCTTTATATTTTCATTCCATTCTTCCACATGGACCTGGGGACGCTCCCCGCCCTTGTGAATCAGTGTTAAGCTTTCCTGGATAAAGATTCACTTGCAATTTTTGAGCTTAGTTTGATTTTTTAAAATACTACAATGCACTTTAGGAAATGCAGTGGAAAAAATAGCTTATGAAATAATTAATAAAAATATTGGTTCCCAGATAAATGAACTTTTTTATCCTCCTCTGAAAGGCAACATAAGAAAAGCAATGGCCTTTACATCACAAAGGCAGGCACTTTAAGTTCAATTATTTTTAAGATTGGGAGAATATAAATTATCTTCCGCTAAGAGTATGTGCTGGCAGACTATCAAGCTAACATTCTAGGTAGCAGTTGTTTTTCTCTGGAATGGTATAGAATTGCAATAGTCCTTGATTGGAAGGATTTGTGCCTTCCCGCCTCATTATTCCATCAGCAAACGCCAGCCATTTACCACTATGAAAGTTAAGGTTGTATGTCAACTCGGCCCAGTCTAGGATTCTCAGTTTGCTGGCAGTTAAGATGAAGAAGCCACCGCCCCCACCCTCCATGATGAGATCTAATATAGCATACTCATTTCCATAATGAGACTCACTTCTATAGTGAGATCTGCTATGAGCAGCCAGTCAACTGAAAGGGGGTTTCCTCGGGGTGTGACCTGCTTCCAGTCTATGCAGATGCCCTGGCAGACCTCGTTTGCTCTTTGCTGGGTCTGTGTTCTGTATCTGTCTTATTTGTTCCTGGCTCTTTAGGCTTGAGCCAGCAGCTTGCTGTGTGGACAGCTGATGCTGGAAGTGGTGAGCAGCCTACCGCCTTTCCTTGGATCCTCTGCAGCCAGACAGAATCCTGTGATCTGACCGGAGGCTTCATCAGTCCCTGCAGCTACAGGAGTCAAGAGAAGTCTCCAGTCTGATCTCTGATTCTGTCTTTGAACTCGTCAGCCTCTGCAACTGAGCCATTTCTTGGAGATAAGCTTCTGCCTATATATGCGCAAGGGTTTCAGAATAATGATTACAATCATGCTGCAGGACTGGGTAGTGTTTTATTCTGTTGTAAATAGGGTAGCTATGAGTTGGAACGGTCTCAACGGCACCTAAAAAGTACAATAACAAATATACATATAAAAGCTTCTCTGGTTTTGCTTCTCTGGAGAACTCATCCCAAGCAACCATTAAACAGAAAAGAATTATGATTTCTCAAACATCAATTCATATTTTCATTAACTTCAGAGACTTAATATAGCTCTATAGTCTTTGGTTTTGTTAGCTAATTTCACACAGGCATGGAAATAAAACAGAGATTGAAAATAGTATATGAATTTATTGATATTGCCCTTAAAAATCCTATGGAAACATAAAGGCAAACTATCACTGTAGCATACCAATGCCTATTTTTTTTAAAAAAAACATATTTATGAGAATGAAGCAGCCATAAGTGTAATAGTCTTTTTAAAATTGATTGAGTGGTAAATAAAGACTATAAAATAGTTATTGTTTCAGGGCTGAGCCCCGGTGGTGTAGTGGTTGAGTTTGGGACTGTGGCTCATTGGTTTGGCGGTTCAAATCCAGCAGCAGCTCTCCAGAAACAAGGCTGGGCCTCCCACTTCCACCAGAGGGCAGTGATGCCCCCCCCAAAATAGTTACTGTGGATAAATGTATTAAAAAGTAATATTTATTTTTATAAAGTGTGTACTCTTTTTTGCATCCTACTATCCAACCTATCAAGTTGGATTTTAAGAGCATCATTTTATATATTTTGGCACTAAACCTCTTAAAGTGATACTTTGAAGTAATTTGGGTGAATTTCTCAGCTATGCTAAGAAAGAGAATCATGATTTGGCTGTATATTGGTTAAAGGAGCAAACCCTATCTTGTGAAGCCCATGACTCTCATGTACAGGGGGAGAAGGGTTTGAGATCATTTCTTAGACCCAGACATTGGAAAGACCACCTCAAAATTTCTGGAATGCTTAGTGACCCCCAGATTCTCAATTGAGACCTGGCCATTCCAAAGGATACAACATGATTCCTATAAATACAAACCAAAACCAAAACTTTAGTCTCTAAGGTCCGCACCAACACCTTTGGTGTTCCTGCTCCATAATGGTTCACACTCACTCATTTGGGGTGCTTTTCTCCACCACCTTCTTGCCTTCATTCATTGACTTAGGAGGTTCACCATGTACTAGGTGCTGGTTGATGAAATTATAGTTGAATAAAGATTTCCCGTCAAGTAACTTGTAGTTGAGTATTAAAGAAAATGAGCTCATGGATTTCTAAGGCTTTGTAAAGCTTTATGGGAACCAGCAGACTCCTCTTTCTCCCTTGAAGTGACTGGTAAGTGTGAGCCAATAACCTTTTAGTTATCAACCCAACCCTTATCCACCCACAGGGACACTGAAGAGGTAAGCAAAGTAATTCAATATTTAGCAAAGGCATTTTGAGTTCCCCTTCCTCTAATATTTTACACACAATATCTTGCTATCTTGCATGGGTAATTACTGTCTACTCATAGTAGCTAGCCTGATTTTTCTTTTCATAAATTAAGTATAAACTGGTATCAGTAATGGAGAATGCTAAGACAAAATGGAATCAGGTGGTAATTAGCCTATTGGGACAAATCAGGTAGAGACCAACAGTACCTGTCTGTTCTCACCAATAAGAAGTAGATCAGATTCACTATGAACCTAACAAGCAGTCATTGTTCCAGGTAATGAGCCTTCCCTTAAAATGAAGTTTTTTTCATGGATTGTAGTACACACTTGCAGGAAAGGAAGCCATGGACAAATAAGACCAGGAAACAAAGAGAAAGAACATGAAAAAGCTCAGTCAGAGCACTGGCTGAGTGGTCAGGTCAAACTGTTGATAGTTTTTAAGTACTGTTTAGTCATCAAGTTGGCTTCCAACTCAGCACGAGTCTTTGTATCAGAATGCCTGGCCCTACACCAACCTCACAAGTGTTCTTATACTGGAGCCCATTGCTGCGGCTGCTGTGTCAACCCATCCTGTCAAGGAGTCCTCCTCTTTTTTTTTGCTGCCTTTGTATCTTACCAATCATCATGTCCCATTTCCAGGAACCAACTGCCCTTGACAGCATGTACAAAGTACATGGGATGACAGACATCTCGCCATCTTTGTTTCCAAGGAAAATGCTGGCTGTAATTCTTCCATCATAGATTCGAAAGCAAGCAGGAATTAAAAACAGGCCAAATGAGGAAGTATTGCAAATATCCCCTAATAATTGTCTTAAGTATCTCGTGACAGGAAAACATTGCATTTACAGTTTAAAAAACAAACAAAAGCAACAATAAAACACAAACTACAAATTTTCTATGAGGTTAACTCCTTCTTCAGTAACTTTGCACTCTTTTTTCTTTCTAAATGACTTTATTGGGGGGTCTTACAGCTCTTATAACATTCAATATATCATTTGTATCAAGCATATTTGTACACATGTTGCCATATTCATTTCCAAATATTTTCTACTTGAGCCCTTGGTATAAGCTGTACTTTCCCCCTCCCTTTTTTATGAACTATTTCATTGGGAACGCATACCTCCCCTCACAATCCATACACGCATCAATTGTATGCAGGCCACATTTGCATACTTGTTGCCATCATCACTCTCAAAACATCCTCCCTCCACTAAGGCTCCCAGTACCAGTTCCCCATATTTACCCTCCCCGCCCCCATGGACCCTTAAAATTTATGAATTGTTAGTACTTTTTCATATCATACACTGTCCAATGTGTCCCTTCACTCACTTCCCTGTTGTCCGTGTTCCAGAGAGGAGGTTACTGCTCAGCAACACATTTGACTGAGAAGCCATGTGATCTGACCATTGGTTATATACAGCAAATGGTTCCAGGTCTTTGCAATCAAATCTCCCAATGCCATTTATGCGTTTCTTAAGGTGAAGGTGTACGGATTAAGTTTATTGTTTTCTGGATTCCATTTTATTTCATTGTTTGCACAATTGAGATAAAAGAGGGGCATTTAGAAATGAACATCAGTGCTTTATTTACAAGTCAGGGGGTGGGTATTTGAAAGTTGGGGTGGCAGGTTTTCAAAACTGCACTACAGGTCTTTCAGCACTGCTTTGTGAAGTGCCTCAGAGAAGGCCTCGGAGGATCTGCAGTACCCTAGTTAAAATCGGACCCTCTCCAGGAATGGAATTTTTAACTTGTGCAACCTTTGAATGCTGTCCTCTAGCAACTTGCAGTGCTATAATTAACAAAGATGTGTAAGGTATTTAAGGATTCTTAAAACCTTATGGGTGGGAATTTAAATCAATGTGATTAGCCCATTACATAATTGATACAAACTTAATACCTTCCTTTGTTAGAAAACCCTTAGAAGCTTACTTTTTTTAAGTATAGCTTTTATGTGGAAAGATTAAGTTTTATCAGTCTTTTCAAGATTATCTTATGTATCGTATGTACTTGCGTATAAGCTGACCTGAATATCAGCCAAGGCACCTTATTTTACCACAAAAATTCCATTAAATATGTGCTGAAAAACTCAGCTCATACACAAGTATATATGGTAACTACTAGCTAGGGAGTGGTTGCTAACCAAAACAAAGCTAATTCAGAACCTCTCTTAAGAACATTTATGGTAGAATTTAATTTGTCTGTATGTGCATGCTCTGATATGATTTATCATTGCAGAATTATAAATTATTTAAAACTATGGGGCTGAGCCCCGGTGGTATAGTGGTTGTGCACGGGACTGTGGCCCACTGGGACAGAGGTTCAATTCCAGCAGTGGGACTGGGCCTCCTACTCCCACCACCGGAGAGCAGTGATGCCCCCCCCCAAAAAAAAAGTTATTTAAAACTATGCTCACCTAGAAGAAAGCTAAATAATGATGGGAAAGTACTTTACTAAAAAAAAGAGCACTTTCAAAGAAAAGCATATTTTTTTTCAAAATTAAGAACCCCAGAACTGAATCTATTTAATGATTTTAAAAAGTCAGAATGTAATTTCAGCATTAAGGAGCTATACCAATCCCCACAATCAGTAAACACTAAGCTGGAAGGAAATTCTCTGCACCTGCTGAAGAACGAGGCCATACATGTGGGCTCTACAGATAGCTCATGGAAGATAGGCAATTGAAATAAAATGGAATTTTCCCAGGAACTCTTTGAAATCCTGTTGGTATATGATTTTGAATATAAAGGAAGACAAGATGTAACTCAGTTCGAATTTCTGTCATTGATTCACTTACTCCTTACTATGAGATGTTTCCGATTTATAATGATAGTACATCTGTCATCCAACTATTGTGAGCATTAAGAAACTTGGAGGCTCCAGCTAACAGTGACACCAGCTTTGATGATGAAGGTATTGTCAACTTAGTTGGGTCACGATTCTCAGTGGTTTGGCAGTTATGTAGTAATGCAATTAGACAGTTGTGGAGTGCTGTGGTCATCTTTCCTTTGGTACTTCAATGGCCATCCTCCATTTCTGTTTCATGTGGGTTTCTGCAGAAATCTCTTCTTTGGACCCTAACTAGGTGGCTATGTGAGGAATAAGCAGACCATTGTATTGCCAGGAGTATTAATATTCTTTTTTTAAATAAATAGTATAAACATTATATAAATGATATTAAATCATCATTAATAATGATATTAAATGATATAAAACATGAAAAATGTTATAAAAACTACGATACTTGACTGTGAACATACTTAAGCTTTATCGAGAAGGCAAGCTATTGAATTTCTGAGAATGGTTAGAACTTCTAGTGGTTAAATTCATTGACTGTGTTTCAGGACTTTGTTATTATTGTTCTCAAGTGTCGTAGTGCCACTTCAGACTCAGCAATCGCATGGACAGCACAACTAAACATGGTGCCATCCTCACATTCTTCTTATGTGTAAGTCTTTGGGGGAGGTTCATTGTGCTGAGGGGGTCTCACAATTCTTATTACAATCCTTACATCAACTGTATCAGGCATAGTTGAATGCATGTTAGCATCATTCTTTTCTAGACAGTTACTTTCTATTGAGCCCTTGGTATATGCTCCTCTTTGCCCCCCTCTCTCTCCACCCTTGTGAACCCTTGATCAATTATAGATTATTCTTATTTTCATATCTTACACTGAAAACTATCTCCCTTCTCCATGGTTTCCATTGTTCTTCCTCCTGGAAGGTGTGTGTGTGTTTTCATCATTATGATTGGTTCCGCCTTCTTCCCCCTCCCAACACCCTTCTCATCGGGTATCACTATTCCTATTCCTGCTTCTGGGTTGTGTGTGTCGTGAGCTCATGTCTCTTATCTACACCTGTGTACACGTTCTAATCTACTTCAAAGTAAGCGGCTTCACTGGAGTCATGGTGGTGGAGTGAGGAAGCCTCCGGGAACCAGAGGAATATGATGTGTTTCACTGATGCTTTTCTGTACTCTGGTTGACTCTCCGCTTCCCTGTTACCTTTCTGTGGGGAGATGTTTGGTTGTCTACAGATGGACTTTGAGTCTCTGCTCCGACCCCACTCATTCTCAATCATATGTTTTTGTTTGTTGTTTGTTTGTTAAGCATCTTTTGATGCCTGTTTCCTGTCCCAGTGACACCTCATGATCACACTGGCTTGTATGCTTCCTACACGTGGACTTTTTGACCCTCTGCTGGATGACTACTTATTTTACTTTAAGCCTCTGGGACCCCAGACACTATATCTTTTAATAGCCAGGCATCATCCACCTTCTTCATCACATTTGCTTATGCATTCATTTTGTGTTTGAGCCCATTTTTGCAGCTTCTGTGTCACTTCATTGTGTCAAGGACTTTTTTAATGCCATCTTAAATGTCTGTTTTAATCTTTTTTAACACCTTTCCACTTTACCAAACATTGATGTCTTTTTCCAGGGACTGGTCTTTCTTGACAGCATATGAGATGAAGTCTTTACATCTTTTCCTCTGAGAAACCTGCTAGGTCTACATCTTCAAAGACAGATCTATTTTTTCATTTGGCAAACCATGGTGCTTTTATTATTCTTCAACAGCACCATAGTTCAAGCACATGGGTGGCTCTCAGACTGTTCCAACCATGTAGTTGCAGGCTTGTCTCAGGGCCTGTGACTCTGTGCTCCTCAGTAGGCTTCTGTCTTTTGCTGTGGAATAAAGCTGAGATCAACCACTGCTCGTTGTTGTTGCTGTGAAGTGCAATCCAGTTGGGTCCAACACACAGAGACAAGACATAGGATATAGTTCACCCTATTAAAGGAGCACTGGATAACCAGGTTCTTCAGTGCTTGGCCTAAAGTTTATTGCATGAAATTCTAAAGAGAGGGTAATTCACTTCACCGAGACAATTGTCAAAATAAACAGAAATGTGTAGCTGTTTCTCTGATGGCTGCTTGTGAGGACTCATGAAGCACTGTAGTCCTGTTTTGCATTTCTTTCTGGAACCTCAAGGCTCAAACAAGATCAGGCTTTGCTCTGAATGGCATTTGCTCTCCCCCCCAACCAACCATGAAGATGCCAGAATGATACACATTTCTAAGTTAACTTCATGATTCCTTGGACATGGCAAGGATGCTCCAATGTGAGAGAACTCTAGCCATGAAGGAGGCAAGTAGGTGGAGAAATCATTGTTACCCACCTTTAAGTCAAATAGAAGAGCATGTATAATGGCATTCAAAGAAAAGAAAGTGGTAAGTCCATGTTGCATAGAAATCAGGACTGCAGGAGCAAAATAATGGGTCAGAGTCTTACACTTATTCTACCTACTCCTAATTTTTTAATATTTATTTTAATTTTATTTTCAAATATAGATTTTATTGTGGGCTCATATAGCTCTTATAACATTCAGTACATCCTTTTTATTTAGCATATGTATACAAATATGCTAAGTAAAAAGGATGCTGCCATATTCATTTCCAAACATTTTTTACTTGAGCCCTTGATCTAAGCTACTCTTTCCCCCTTTCCTCTAGTTCTTTTTTTTAATTCCAGCTCCCCATTTTCCCCTCCCCCTAAACCGCTAATAATTTACAAGTTGCTATTACTTTTTCATATCATATACTGTCCAATGTGTCCCATCACCCCCTCCCCATATTGCCTGTACCCCAGAGAGGAGGGCATATGTAGATCCCTGAAATTAGTTCCCCCTTTCTACTCCACCTACTCCTAATTTTTAAGTCAGAAACGAATTTTCTCGTTGTGTGGCTCCTGCCGAGTCAATTAAGACTCTGGTGACCCAATGGGGAAGGACAGAATTGGAGGAGCATAGATTTTATTCACTCAGATAATCATTGGTGTATTTCTTTCTTTTGAGCATCAAAAATAAGCTAAATATTACTGATAGCTAGGTCTCTGGTTGGTATAAATGATTTTAGTGCTCAGCATCTAACCCAAAGGTTACCATTCCCCATCCCCTCAGAGGAGCCTTGAAAGAACTGCTTGGGAATCTCCCTACTTCCAAATGACCATAGCTTCTGGAAAGGTTACATGGGGCAGATGGACCCTGAAGCACAAGAGGTCAACCTAAGTCCACCTGACTCACTCGCAGTGGAGATTTGGGTCCTGCTGTCAGAAAGCCAGGAGTCACCCTGGCTTCCTCCCTTTCCCCTTGCACTCGACTCCATCCAAGCCATTAATGGATGTTGATAATTTCCAGAATATAACTCCAAATTCTTCTACATCTCCACTACTATCTCTTTCTTGGAAAAAACACCTGACCCTACTGACTCTTTGACTTTCTCTCTCTATGCTGGCCTCCTGTCCCAACCATTATACACAGCAAGCACAAGTAGTCTTCTGAAAGTGTCATCGAGTCCTTGTACTTCACAGCAATGGCTTTTCAGGGCATATTTCCACCACCGGGTCTCCTGCCTCTTTCTTCCTTGCTTACCAACTAATCTCTCATCCGTTCATTGGTTCAGGCTCATGGTGATCCTGTAGGACAGAGTGGAACTGCCCCTGTGGGTTTCTGAGACTGCAAGTCTTTACTGGAGTAAAGCCTCGTCTTTCTCCTGTGAAACAGCTTGTGGTTCTGAACTTCCGACTTTACAGCTAGCCGACCAACTCATCACCACTCCTCCACCAGGGCTCCTTTCATTCCATTCCCTCTGTGCACATTGGCTAGCTCTTCTTCGTACTTTAGAAGGTGCCTTAACTGTTACCACCCCGTCTAGAAATTTTTCTTGAGGCTCTCTCCCTCCCTCACTTTGTCACCTCAACTGCAATTTGTTGGGATAAAATGCTATGAAGGATGCAGAGTGTCTCTTTGTAGCACTTATTGCAAAGTGCAGTTACTTGACTTGTTGGCTTGTTTACTGCTTGATTTTGTAATCCAATGCAGGATCACCTCCTGAGTGCCCAGCAACCGGCTGACATGTAGAAATATAGAATAAATAGAGGGGTTGGGTGAAGAGTATCATCAGGCTGGATTTAAGAGCATCAATACTAGAGAGTCTCTTGATGAACATACTCCTGTGGAGTTATTTTGATGTGATATTTGACAATGGTTATTTCATCTGGATTTCACTTTTTATGAATTGGAGCCATGTATATATGCCCTCTAAGGTGATTTTTTTTCTACTGAGTTGTGTCCCCCAAATATATGTGTCAGCTTGACTGGGATATGATGTTCAGTATTGTGTAATTTATTCTCCATTTTGTGATCTGATGTAATGAATCTACACATTGAGACATAAATCCTCAAATCTGATAGTAAGGAAGCAGGATTAGAGGCAGTGATGTTAATGAGGCAGAATGCAATCTATTGTATTGTATTTTGAGGAGATCTCTTTTGAGTGATGAAAGAGATTAAAGAAATCAACTACAATCAGAGGGACTTACGACCACCAAGAATGAAGATTCAGGAACAGAAGGCATTCTTTTGACCTTGGTCCTTGGGCTGAGAAGCTTCTAGACCCAGGGGAAGATGGATGTCCAAATATATGTAGATCTCCAAGGAATATTCAGCCCATGTGTGTTGAAAAGAAACAAGGACCTTCCCTTAGATCTGACAGAGAAAAAGAGAGAGGCTATCTTCCTCTAGATCTGGTGTTATCAATTAGCACTTTTAGCCTTTTGAACTGTGAGAGAATACATTTCTGTTTGTTAAAGAAGAACAGATGAGTGTAGGCCATTAATGACATGAACCTTAGGTGCCCTACCTACAAGGAAAGACATCACAGCAAATGCTTATCCAAGATCCTCCCAGCTCTGGAATACTCACCTGCTTCTGAGATGCCCCCCAGGGGCTACAGATGCCACATAGGCCCAACACAATTTAAGGCACAGTAGGTACCTGAGGTATCTCTTTTTGGTTGCAGCATGGAGCCCAGCTCGAGGCATAAGGGGATTGGCCCTTCATGACTTGCCTGATCTTCTCATCCTTTGGCTAGGATCCCACTACTGGTATGGAGAACCAGCTCTCTTCTCAGATGGCAAACCAGGGCAACGCTCTTAAGCAATTTCACAACTCCCTCTTCCTCCACCTCATCCCCCTGCCTCCCACCTATATCTTCAATCAAGGCATATCGACCCAATGAAGAACAGGTTAAGAAAGAACTCCCCACTACAGATCTGTTGAAAATAACTCAGGAAGCTATCCTAGAACATTGAATAGTAGACTCTTTTCATGGTCCTTTATCTCTTGAAAGTTGTGGAAATAAAAAAACTAAAGTTGCCTACAATCAATTCTTGTCCTTAACAGTGGCAATGAAAGGAATGAAATATTTCTGATCACAACTCAGCTCCCACACAGGCGAGAATTATAACATAAAACAAAATTTAATACTGACATGGCCCCTGCCACCCAAGTCCGTATATTATTGACTGAAGTAATCAGCAGAGGGTCTTGTGGGGTGCACTGCTGTAATTCAACCATTGTTTCAAAGGCTCTTAGCTTTGTAAATGCTTTCCACCTTTAATATCGCATACTCATTAAGATGGAGATTAGATGATCCCTCTTAGTGGGATCTTAAAAGGGTGACAGAGTTGACCCTGTCTCCACAACTGCTTTGCACTTTCACTTTTGGAAGGCAGCTTGCTTGACATGGCTTCCGGTCATCGGAGAAAGCTTCGCCACCTGTACACAGCATGCTTAGTGAAGACTTTCCTGTTCACAGGCCACAGTTGACAAGCATTTTGAAGAGTCAAGGTGGTCAATTAAAGGATTGGACAAGGAGTCGAAGGAACAAGATGCTGGTATTGATTTGTAGAGCCTACCATCATTTTCCCTACCTGTGCTGCAGTTCTGCCATTTATAAAAATATGGATCACAGGCTCTATTGTCAATCTGTGTAACCTATAAAGTCACTCACTAGAAAAAGCATCAGCGCTGCTCAAATGTGCCAGCCTCCTCTGCCCACTACAGCAGCATCAGATCTGGGGGGAACGGCCATTGAGTCGGCCAAATGCATGGGGAGGAAACCAACATCAGAGCCCAGAAAAATTCATACACAACATAAAGGAAGACCTGCTAAGATACAGTTGCCTGCCCATCTCTTGCAATGCTTTTTTCATTTCAGTTTTTCGTTTTTGTTTTCCTAGCATGCTAGACTGACATGAGCTATATTTCCTTCTCTAGAGAGACGACCCCTGTTTCAAGGGTATGCATAATTCAATAATGTTTCCCAAGAAAAACAACTTTTGCTCAAAGTCATCTTATTGGGCAGGCATGTTTAACATTCCTAAATCATAGCTCGAAGAAATGCATTTGAATTATGGTGTTAGTGAAGATGATTGAAAGTACCACCAACTCAGCATCTCATCTCCATGGAGTCAGTGCTGACTCTTTGTGACTCTGGAGGACAGGGTAGAACTGTCCCTACAAGTTTCTGAGACTAATTCTTCACAGGAATAGAAAGCAGCCTTTTTTCTCCAGTGGAGCATCTGGTGGTTTCCAAACTGCTGACTTTGCAGTTAGTAGCCCAGCATGTACCCACTCTGCCTCCAGGGCTCCTGAAAGTCCCATGGACACTCTGTCTTAGGAGAAGCAGAGTCAGATTGTTCCTCTGAGGCAAGGATGTAGAGAGCCTTTGGGTCATGGACTTTGAACACGCTGTCAGGAGAGACCAGTTCTTGGAAACCTTCACTTTCTCCCTCCCCTTTCTTTGTCAGCCTTTGACTAGCAACCTCATGACTGTAGTTCTCTCAGGAGGGACATGTCTACCTCGAGTCTCCAGCTGTCCCTCTCTGTCACTATGAATGGTGATGAGCACCCTGACCTCTCAGGATCCAGCACTGTTGACAGCACCCCAGTCACGGCAAAGCTGTGCCAACTAGGTCCTTCAGAAGTTGTCAGACTTTGGCAAACCATCCTCAGCTATAAAACATTGTTTTATAGATCCTCATCTATAAAATGAAGGGATGAACTTTGGTGTTCTTTACAACACTTCCTGCCTCTATGGTGGGTCTCTAACAATGGTCAGCCCAGTTCTTTCTGACCTCGGTCTGCCGCTGCCTGCACACCAGTAGTGAACACAGCTGCCTGAGGCTATTTAGTTACATGACTTGCACCCATAAGAGCACCTGACAAAACCCACTGCTTCAGCCATCATGCCACATTTTCCTCTGGAGGGGCAGAACTTCTTCTTTCGTTTGGCCATCTATCAATCTATCATGATCAGATCCTTTCTAGTCCACCATGATCCAGATAAACTGTGTCCCTCCATTAGTTCCATACCAAATTACATCTCCTCGCAACTGCACTGACTCAGTTCTCTCTCTCTCTCTCTCTCTCTCTCTCTCTCTCTCTCTCTCTCTCTCTCTCCTTCTGATAAACACCATGAACTAAATGGCTAATTTCAACCATCATCCCCCCCCACACACACTACTTAGGGAAAAGGTATAAAACAGAAGTTAGATAAACCCTTCCTTCCTGAGGGTTGTCAAAACATATACACCCTAACTTGGTGGTTTGCGGAATAAGAATGCATTGAGTCACAGTTTGGGAGGCCAGAAGTCCAAATCAGGACATTGGCTCTAGGGAAAATGAATGGAAGTTTCCTGAGACACGGGATGCATGAGGATGTAGCCCCACACCTGCCACAGCACTGACTGGTCGGTCACAAGACAGCAAACTTCTCTCCTCTGGTCTCAGAGTTCTCGGCTGTAAATTTCATGTAAATCTCACACTATTGACTTGGAAGCCAAGGAAGAACATGAATGGAAGTTCCTTACAAATCCTTACAAGTCTCTAGAGACCTTTACCCATTGCATGTCTGATAACTGTAGTTCATCCGAAGAGCAAAACCAAAGCCACCATTTGTAGAACTGGTGCTCAAAGCCAATAAGCCTGGGAGAAAGAAGAGGTTTTCTACTCCTCTAAAGAGTTACAGTCTTGGAAAAAGACTGGACTGACAGCTGTTCTGCTCTGCCCTATTGGGTCATGATGAGTCAGAATCCATTGGATGACAGGGAGTATGATTTGGTTTGGGTTCAGTTGTTTTCGTAAACAATTTTATGCCATTTTGTCTTTAAAATCACTACTTGTCTTCTTGGAGATTCCCCGTTCCTAAAATATCCCCCCTAAAATATGATAATTTCACCAGTATCTACTCTGAAAGCTTGCTCAGCACAGGTATGTTGTCAAAAGCCATTGTTTCAATAGAGATGAAGATAGTAGTAGACTTTAATTGGTGATGCTTTTCTGCACAAAATGTTAACAATGACTGATGTGATGAGATGGGCTGGCAGCACCGTAGAATATGTGTGTTTGTTGCACTATAGTCCTCACACAAGAATATACATACATATAAATTAATTAAAACAAAATATACACTTACAATTAAAAGGGGAGAGAGAGAATAATCACAGCCTGAAAAGCCTTCCAGGCTCCAGACCCATCTGATCTGAACATTGGGCTGAGTGGCTAGAAAGGAGGAAAAGTGAAATGGAAACAAACTGGGATCATTTTGCGACAGCCTGGTGTGTTGGAAACAACAGGAAAAGCATAATGTTGATTGTGTGTGTGTTTGCACATGCATGTACTTAGAAAGAGGAGGCTTTTGAAGATCAGGAAAAGTGCTTGTTGGTTCTGTTATTTAGGCAGACCGTGTTAAATGGACCTCCAGGGCTTCTTAAGATTAGCAGAGACATGGATATTTCAGGAAAGAAGAAGACAAATGCACCAATCCCTCAAAGGGTAGATTTTCCCAGGTGACTTAATTATTTCCCAGTGACTCATTTTGCACACCTTTTTGTTAGGTATCCATTTTCACTTGGAAATGGAGTGGAAACTTTTGGTGCAAACTGCTTTGATAGTAAAATCACAACTAAAAAGATAGTCACAGTCAAAGGACCCTGAAAACTAGAGCATATGCTTGAACCTGCAGTGTGCACACTGTGGTCCTCTTTTCAGCTCGCCTGGATGCGTAGCTTCTCACTGCCAAAGTGGGCGCTGGGCTGCACAAAGGAACGCGGTGGTAATGCGAGGGCCTGACACAGTACTGGGATGAAGGGCAAGCCACTGTTATATCTAAAATGCCCAGAGGAATGAAAATGCCATGTCCAAGTAAAGTCTGTAAAACATTTCACGCACACACACACACACACACACACACACACACACACACACACAAGGGAAGTTTGTGGAAAATTTATATTATCTTTTCATCCCATTTTCCATGACCTTTTGAAGGCCCTGCCTGTGTTTATATGTATACATGCTCATATATGTACATGATGTGATTGAGGAGAAGCCAGTTCCTGGAGGAGGACCTCGTGCTCTGTAAAATGGCAGGGCAGTCACAAAGAGGAAGAGTTCTGACGAAGCAGATTGGCACAGGCCCTTCATCGATGAACTCATGGCAGTGTTTCCTTCTGGGGGACGTAGAATCTCCGTGAGTCAGAGCTGACGCTTAGGCAGCTTTACCAGCAACAGCACGATTCTTCTAAAGTGTATGTGGGTGCATGTGAGGACCCTAGACGCCCTGTAGGACAGGGCACAGCCGTCCTGTGAGTTTCCAACATTGTACCCGTTTGTGGGACTGGAAATCCCTGCCTCTCTCTCAGGGGTCAGCTGTTGGTCTTGAACTTGTCACCACACAGATGTGTTGCAGCCCAACACATAACCACTATTCCACCAGGTCTCCTGTAGGGTCCCTATGAGTGGCATCAATTTGACAGCACAGAGTGGAGTTGAGTATACAAAGATGGGGTTTGACGATGACTATTTTCGTTATCACTGATAGGTCTGTTCCTCATGCTTCTTTTTAGCAATTTTTTAAAATTGTGAGCTCACGGGCTTCATTTATGATGATCTATTGTGTAACCAATTTCCTTATGGATTGTAGTATATATCCAATATATACCACTGAAAGTATACTACATAGAGAGTAGTTTACTAAATAAAAATATTAGCTCTTAACCAGAATTTTGTGACATTTCTGTTTTCTATTGACATAAAACCTTCTATAATAATAACAATGATGAGGTCTATAATCAGGAGAACCTGGTGATGTAATGGGTTACACAGTGAGGTGCTAACCACAAGGTCAGTGGTTCAAAATGCAGGAAAAAGTCACCCCATGGGAAAAAGTCTAGGCTTTCTGCTCCAAAGATTTATAGGCTCAGAGACCCACAGGGGCAGGTCTACTCTTCTTTGTGAGGCAGAAACGGACTTATTAGCTTTGGTTTTGGCTTTCATGGTTGTAATATAGGAACAATTCACCGCCATTGTGCTGATTCCAATGCAAAGAGACACTACAGAGAATTTCTGAGCCTATTCATCTTTTTAAAGACACGCAGCCTCATCTCTTTGTTGTGGGGAAGCTAGTGGGTTTGAACCACTGCGCTTGTAGCTACCAGCCCCACCCCTCCCCAACAGCACCACCGGGCTCCTTTCGCAAGCGAGCACCTTTTTGAGGTGAAGATGGTGGTTCCAGCAACGAGCTCAGACATACCAGAGTTGCTGAAGATTGCGCAACGTCTTGTTCAGTTATTTGTAGGTCACAGGTTGGAGATGGCTTGATGGCATCTGACAACTTCTACGAGGGACCTTCAAACTGTCTGTGGGAAAATTCCATTACCTTTTCATTCCATTTCCCCCCCAACCTTTTGAAGTCTTCACATGCGTTCGCTCTATATTCAATACGCATGAACAGCTTGAAGAGGTGGCTATGCTGTCCTTTTCATAAGTGGATTTTTTAGTGTCATGGAGAGATTCTGTTATTGTTGTTGCTAGGTGGCATCAAGTCTGCGCAGACCCTATGTACAATGGAAGGGAGCACTGTCTCGTTTGGTGCCATCGTTACAATCGCTTTCATGCTTGGGCCCATTGCTGCAGCCACTATGGTCCACCCTGCTTGCCGAGGTTCTTCCTCGTTGCCCCTCTGTTTGACCAAGCATGATGTCCTCCAGGGACCGGCCTCTTCTGACAAGCTGTCCAAAGTAAGTGAGATGAGGTCTTGGCACCTTTGCCTTCAAGAAGCATTCCAGCTGTACTCCTTCCAAGACAGATTTGTTTGTCGCATTGGCAGTCCACAGTACTTGCAATATTTTCACCAGCACCATAATTAACTTGTCCAAATTAAAACTAATAAATAAGGAGTGAAGAGTGGTAGTGAGACCCTGGTAGGCTGGCGCCAGTGTCCACATTGTCAATTGCTAGGCTATCACTTAGGAAAGAGCCCGAGTGGCCAGGAGTTCAGCACGCCACTGTTAGCCCAAAGGTGGACAGTTTGAACCCAGTCATTGCTCTGAGGGAGGAAAATGTAGCAGATTGCTTACTTGCAGTTTTTGAAACCTTAAGGGGAGTGTTTGTTCTATTCTATCATGTCCTGTGACTTGGAATGAGTTCAAAGGCAATGTGGTTGGGTTGTCATTTCATTTTTGTTCACTGGGGAACAAAACTAGGTGTTTTGCCAAGGGTCTCTGTGATGGAGTCTTACAGAAGTGAACTCTCTGAGCCTCAAGATCTACTTACTGACCGTGGTTAAGAATGTACAGAAAGTAGTGGCTGTGGTAGAATTTCCAGGGCAGCCCTGGGAAGTGCAAAGGTGGCTCTGTGTCTTCTCACTACCTGCTCCTCTGGAGCCTGCTTAGCACAGTGCTGAGGTCCCTGTCCATACAGGTATGGGGACGAGAGAAACCTGTTTGACTGATATATGCTGACAGATAGCGATGCATGCTATGGGGGCAGGACCAAACCACCTTCATAAACATTGCTACTCTCATCTATCTAAACTTAGATTTTATAGTCCATAAAAATTAAGATGTGATATAAATATTTGTTTGAAATGAATATGTTTGTCACTAAAGACTCCATGTCCATTCCTATTTTACTTTTCCTCATTTTTTGTTTGTTTTCTTAAGCCAATCAGACCAATATTTAAGTTTGAGTGATCAGGAATCTAGAGGGATTTTTATTTATTTGAAGAAGTACACCGCATATATTAACACAGCCTATCTCAAAAAATACAGCAACCACACTATGCTGTTAAACTCTCCATATACATGTTTCTTCTTTCTTTCTCACTCCCTCTTCTATCTCTTATCCCTTCCCTCTTCTTATTGCTGTCCCCACCCTGGCCTTCCTCATAGTCATCAAAGTCTTATCTTTTGGTGCATAAAACTTGGTTCTTTCTCCTTGCTTGTCCCAATAATAATGGTGTTTTTAAGTGTTTCTCTGTGTTAGATTGACTAAGTTTTCTAAGCAAAATGGTCTCCAGTTTCATCCATGTCTTTTGGTGTTTAAGGGAGTCACCATTGTTTTTCAATAATGTGTAATATTCCATTGTGTGAATGTTCTTAAATTCATTTATCCATTCCTCTATAATAGGAGTTTGAGGTTATTTCCATGTTTTTTACTAATATGGAAATTACTGAAATAAGCATATGTGTTCATATCAGTTTGTGTTGCATTCTTTATTTACTTAAGGCATATACCCAGTAGATATATTGCTCTAGCATGAGGTATTTGTATTTGCATTTGTTTAAAAATAATAATAATTTATAAATTATCAAGAGTTCATGAGGGAAGGGGGAGTGGGGGGGAGGAAAGATGAGGAGCTGATTCAAGGATTCAAGTAGAAAAAACATTTTGAGAATGATGATGACAGCAGGTGTACAAATGTGCTTGACACAATATATGTGTGTATTGTGATAAGCATTGTATAAGCCCCCAATAAAATGATTTATTTTAAAAAAATTTAAGGCAATAATGGTAAATAATATTGAAAAAATGTTAAAGTGTCATACAGATTATCCAGAGGTTATATAATTGTATAGTTCCACCAGCAATATAAAAGCATTCCTATCTCCCCATATCCCCCCTAGCATTTATTATTTTCTGTTTTATTGAATTCTGCTAAAAGTAAGACATGATATAAATCTAACTACACCTGGACCCATGGTAAATGAATAGTATGTGGTTCAACTTTCCAGATTTACATCATGTCTTAATGTATGAGAGGTAGTTTTGCAGTAAGTGCTACAGAACTACAGAAGAAAATTAATCATTCCCTCTCCCCCAAATTCCCTTTTATAGGCTATCTGCCCTTTGTGTTTCATTTTTTACCTTAAATGCAATAAAGTGTTTGCAAAGCATAAAGTGCCATGCTCATTTGTCATGTTTTACTCCCGTTTTTCCATTTATTTCCTTGTTCTCCAAACCACTTTTCACTGAAGATAAGTTTGCTGACATGCAGCATAATTATTCATTTTTTCTCTCTCAGCTGATTCTGTGCCTCGATTTTTATATAATTGAATTTCGTTTTGTTTTCTTTATTCATATTAAACACCTGTCTACTCTGTTGGTTTAACTCTGTTTACAGCAACATAAAGTAGATGGTTTAATAGAACAAGTAATTGTATTCAAAGAAAGACCTTTAGGGGTCCTAATTATCTTTTCCTCCACAAATATAAAGGGGCTTAAAAATGTTTGTGGACGAAAGTGAAAGTAAGAGACAATGGAATAATTTCCTTGAGCTTTTGGGAGCTTCCTTGCACACAGCATTAAAGTCATGCTACACCGGGGTTTCAGTTTTATACTGAGTCCTTTGATATGGATTAAAAGATGAAAAGACACAACCCCGTCCCTCAGGCATTGACACCCACAGTGTGGAGAGCAATAAGGTACCTTGTAGGAACAGAGAGAAAGAGATGAAGAGCTGGACAGGACTTGATGGAAGTGATGAAGGACTTCTGAGACAAGATGGGAAGGAGGAGCAGACATGCACGGAGAGGAGCTGGGTTGGAAGGCCAACCTGAGCAGGACAGGTGAGTAGCAGGAAGACCCAAATCTGTAAAGGAGCAAATGTGTATTTGAGAAATCCTGAGGCCAGCAGCAAGAAAGTACTTCATTGTGATGACAGTTTGTTGTAGTGTTATGAGGGTCATGCACAACAGAATGTCACAATGCCCGTTCCTATGCCAACTTCTCAACTGTTATGCTTGGGTCCATCGTTACAGTCACTTTGTCAGTCTGTCTACTGGAGAATTTCCTTTTTAAAAACTGGTTCTCTATGTTAGCAAGAATAGGTCTCTCTGGATAACATGTCCTACATACTTGAGACAAGGCATACCATGTTTCTAAAGAGTGTTCTAGTTACACTTCTTCCAAGGCAGATGTCTTTGCTTTTCTGGCTATCCATCATACTTTCAACCATTGCTGTCACCACCATCGTTCAAATGCATCTGCAGTCTTCTTTATCCATTGTTCAGCTTTCACATGCATGTGAGGTGACTGAAAATGGGTCAGGTGCAGCACAGTCCTCTTTGCTGCACAAAGTGACATCTTTGTTCCTTAGCATTTTGAAGAGTTCTTGTGCAATAGATTTGCCCAATGCAATTTGTTCCTTTATTGCTTTGACTTGCTTCCATGGACATTGGTTGTGGATCCAATGGAAACAAAATCCTTACTATCCTCAATCTTCTCTCTGTTTATCATGATGCTGTGTATAGGTCCAGTTGTGAGTATTTTTACTGTCTTCACATCGAGTCATAACCCAGATGGCAGATTGTGTAGTCTTTGATCTTTATCAGACCTGAATGTACGGTTGAAGAAATAGTGGTAAATGGCACAAGATGAGTCTTGGGAGAATCTTCAGTTCCTCAGTATGGAAGGCACTGTGTGTCCTATTAAAAGTTTAAACTTAAACATTATATTTAATTTGGAAGATTTAAAGGAATTATTAGATATTTTGATATGGCATAGGGAAAAGGACTGTTTGGGGTTTTAACAATAATTCAAAGAATCCACTGTAGTGAATTGACCCTGAAAGATTGGACAAAATGGTGGAATTATGAACATAGAGAGGGAGATGGGACTGAAAGATTTTTCATAAGTAGAATCGGTGAGTAAAAGGGGGTTAAGAAGAAGGCGATTGAAACTAGCCTTCAGACTTCTAAATATAATGACTTGGAAGATGATATTGTCATTAATTACTACATGGAACATATGAAGAAGAACAAGTTTTATGCAAAGATAATTCATATTTGAAAATGTTGAAAGTGAACAATTGGTAAAGTGTCCATATTAGGCCATAAAGTAAAAAACTGGTAATAAAAACCCAATGGTGAAATATAGAGCTTTAAACTACATTTATAGATATGCTAGCTGAAGCCGTAGACAATGATGCTCTAGTCGTTCAGGGTGAAAAATGAGAGCAAAATGAGAAGATCTAAAGTCAGTCCCTGACTGTGACTAATATTTCAAATTCAGGAAAAAGGAAAAATTTTGTAACCTTAGAAAGTGCCATCAGCTGGGCAAGAGAAGCAAAAGGTATTTTGTTTGTTTGTTTTTCTCCCCAAATGGAGCAATTATATTCAAAATTTCAATTGTCTCTGAAATAGGGTGCCTGCTATAACTAATAAAAACACTCCTATTTTAAAATTCTCATAAAAAGAAATTACTGATGACAAAGTACTAAAGTCATTGTCACTGAAATGGGAATTTTAATTAATATAATAAGTCAAAATGCAATGATAGACAAACATTGAAAAGAAGAGAAATGTATTTTGTTATATGACTGTAGCAAACAAACCAACAGTATACTCAACTAAATAGTATTGGAAGTATCAAAAGAATTTGATTAGGTGGCTAAATATAAGACAAATAAACTTATTTAGTAACAGTAACCAGGAGGAAATGAAACACGGTGGGGCGGGAGGGTGCAGAGAACACCCTAAATACACCTAAATGACAGGATCTAAGATACAAAACTTTAAAAAAATTATTGAACAATAAATAAATACAAGTCACTCCCTTTCAGATTAGAGCCACAGTGGTTACAGGCTGTGTTGTCATCTATAGTTGGCAGTTTGAAACCAGAAGCAGCTCCAGAGGAGAAGGGATTTTCTATTCCTGTACGGATTTACAGTCTTGGATACTCATAGGAGGCTGTTACTCTCTGTCCTTTACGTTGCTATGAGTGGGTATTGAGTCACACCCACTTTCATAGTATTCAAATATGGTAAGCTAAGTATACCCTAACTCTAGATCAATGAGGGTTACACTGAGAGAAAATCGTTATAAACACACAATAAGCACATCATGACACTAACTTACCAGGTAGGTCAAATTCCTCACAGCTGGACCAAGAGGTGACATTATGCTGAGGTTAGAAAATGTCGAAGTTGTCGAGGGTTTTGTCTTGCTTGGACCCGCAGTCATTGTTCATGGGAGAAGCACTGAAGAGATCGTAAGACACATCGCAGTAGGCAGACCTGCTGAGCCAGACCTCTCTAGAGTGTTGAACAGCAAGGAGTTACTTCGAGGACTAAGGTGTGTCTGGCCCACGCCACGATATTCTTCATGAAATCATATGCATGTGCAAGTTGGACATTGACTAAGGGAGGCGGTAGAATAGCTGCTTATGAATTGTGGTGCTGGAGAAGAATAATAAAAGTACCAGGGACTGCTAAAAAGACAAGCCAATCTGTATTGAAAGAAGTAAGACCAGAGTGCCCCTTAGAAACAAGAATGGAAAATAGATAATTTTAAAAAATATTTTTTTAAAAGAAGCAAGGATGGCAAGACTCTGTCTTACACACTTCGGACATGGTACTAGGAGAGACCAGTCCCTGGAGAAGGACATATGTTTGGTAAAGTGGGGGAGCGGGGGGAAAGAGGAAGACCGTTGAGAAGATAGGTTGACACAGTGGCTGCTTCAGTGGGCTCAGGCATAGAAATAATGGTGAGAAGGACACAGGAGCATGCAGTGTCTCATTCTGTCGTGTACGAGGTCATTGTGGGTGGGAGCTAACTCAGTGGCACCTGCCAACAATAAACAAAGCCCAACAGAGAGTGCAGTGAGTGGATTCCAGCTCGTCGTGCTCTGTGTTGTGTTTCAAATCCACAGTCTTTATAGGAGCAGACAGCCCCGTCTTTCTCCCTCAGAGCGGCTGCTAAGTTTGAAGCCGACCTTTTAATTAGCCATCCAAGGTTCACCCGACAGTGTCGCTAGGACTCCTTAAAGCTCCTTCAAAATGAGAATTTAGATATAAGGCGCATAAATAAAATTAAGCTCAAAAACAAAAAACCTCATTGCCATCAAGTCGATTCTGACTCATAGTGATTGTATTCAACAAGTAGAAGCTCCCCCTGTGGATTTCCAGACTAATCATTTGTGGTAGCAGAGAGCTTCCGTTTTCTTCCTCAGAGTCACTAATGCTTTTGAGAGCTTACCTTGCAGTTAGCAGCCCAATGTGGAATAGGAGAAGAATTTAAACAGCAAAGGACTAATAGAGTGTAAGGGTCATCTCACGATAGTCTGTTAAATAAATGCATGTCTCTTTAATGCAAATGATGTGCATTTATGTAATTTGACTACTGTCACTTAAATAAATAGATTTAAAATAAATATATATCCTTGTAAACTAAAAGTTCAGGAAGTGACAAGTAAAACTAAAGACCTGATGCCATTTTCTGTCATTTGATATACAGAAGTTCAATGGTAGGTTACTAACAGGTGGTCCTGGCAATGGCTAAGCGGATAGTCACTGGGTAAGAGCCACCTTCCATCTGATAACTGTTTGTTGCCCTGAGCCCACACCACCTTCCCCCTCATCCCAGGAAAAAGAGATCGTACTTGCGAAAGTAAAGAGGAAGGCCCTCAACAAGACATGTCGGCACTGTGGCTGCTGCAGCAGGCTCGAGCACAGGCACTGTTGGGAAGATGCCGCAGGACTGGGCAGTCTTGCATTGCTCTGTTGGACGGAGGGTCAAATTGAGGCAGAACCAGCTCCAAGTCTCCCGACAACCACTTCCCCTGGCGTGCTAGAGCGTCTCCATCTCACGGTGCCACAATCAGTGGGGTACTGCATGGCACTTGAACATTTCTTAATCATCAGCCGTTGCTTATGAAATTATGTAGATCATCGTGTCTGATCAAAGGAGAGGGGAAAGGAGTATTTACTTAGAAGAGGAATTACAAACTGCTGAAACTTCTTTGAAATGGAGTGTACCAATACCTATTAAAATCCAAATTGTGCTTATCTCTTAACACTATCTTATTTTTCAGTCCTGTAAAAAATAAAAGCACCAAAGTACAATGACTGAGGCATAAGGGTATTTGTCACAAAATACTTTCAATAGCCAAGAAAAACCACAAAAAACTATATGCATGAGTGCTTATCAATAAGAAATTGACTAAAGAAATTGTGGCCACCACTACAGTGTCATGTCTTATTGCTACTTCAAAATAATAAATGAGATTCATGTGTACTGACCTGCAACGACATCCATAATGCACTGTCTGAAAACTTAAAAAGCAACAAGCAAAATAGATATTCTGCATGTTTACAAAAACAGTAGCTTAATTCTATTTTTTAAAAAGGCATTCTCTCTCTGTCTTTCTACTACCTTCCCTCTCTGTGTAATATACACATACATGCACAGACACAATGTAGACGTAAATCTATATAGTAGGAGGATAAAAATGTCTGGGTGAATACACTGCAATTGTTGGGTTATCAGTGTACAGGCAGTCATATCCAACTCTTCTCCAATTCTGAATTGTTAGATTTATTTTAATAAGATTCTTTTTTGCCCTTTAAGAAGTCAGAGAAGATAAAAAAAACCTAGTGAGTGGCCTTCTGAAGAATCCAAGCAACGTGATGATTCTAATAGAACATGGCATATTAAATATGAGCTAGATTATTTATTAAAAGAAGAAAAATTCTGAGTCACCAAATAAGTTGATATTTTTTCCTACTAAAGAATTTCCTCAGGAACATTGGTTCTTGGCATTTGTAAGGATCAAAAGTCCTTTGGAAAAATCTGACGAAACCCCTGCCTGCAGAGAAGGATACATGAGTTCTCAAACCATACATTGCTCAGGTTTGCTGGGGATGGAGGAAACCCAATTCTCAAGCCTTCTCATTAACCTTGTAATCTAAAAAAAAAATCACTGCAAGTAAACTCATAGTAAAATACTTCTTGAGATGTCCTGTTTTCTCCTTGTGCTTGGTAAGAACCTGTCTTTAAAGGCACTTGCTTTCCTAGAAAGAGTATGTCAATTTCCGCATTAATAGTTTAAAGCAAATCTTACCCATCCTTTCTATTTCCAAATCCCTTTATGTGCTCCCCTAACACTCCCTGCACCAGCCAAGCCAAGCTATGGCTTATTTCCCAAAGACAGCCTAAAAATCCCAGGGGTTGATTTCATTCATCACCTCACCACTCCTGAAAATACTCAGCTCATCACGATCACCGCACTAGCTTATCGAATTCCACCTAAGCCTTACCCATTCATCCTAGCCCCAGTCCCGACACTTTCTCTTTAATGAAATCCTCTGGAATCCGTCAGTTGGGATTTATCACACTATCTTGGTGACCCCTCAGCACTGGTTTTTATTCCCGTCATCTTTCCTTTGCCCTTATTATGTAACAGTTAATTGCACACATCTCTGATCGCGTCCACTCAGGGGCAATGCCCTTGAAAGGGAAAGCATGCCTGGAGCATGGCAAAGCTTCCCTAGCATCTGCTTCCAGGCCGGACAGTCATGTCATGCCAGACTGAGTGGGTTGAGAGCCGACTTCCCACAAGTTGTGCATTCTTAGGAAATTTTTCTTCTATCGTATCAAGGTGTCTTAGTCTACACAACATGCTATTTTGAAAGGTTCCCGTCAGTGGTGCGGATGCAGTGGGAGGGTGTGGCCACTGTTGCCAGATGCCGATGTTCACAGACAGGAGATGCTGCCCAGCCCTGCGCCCTCCTCGTCAATGCTCAGTGCTCATAGCTGCAGCCATTATGTCAGTCCATCGGTTGAAGGATTCGCGACTGCTGTGTGTTCTGATTTTCTTTCTGAATGATGGGGTCCCTCTGCAAGAAAGACTCAGCTCACTGCCATCAAGTCGGTTCTGACGCGTGACAACCCTACAGGATGGCTTAGAGCTGCCCCCGGAGGGTTTTCAAAACCCCCACTCTGTCCGGCATTAGAAGGCCTCATCTTTCCCCCGTACAGAAACTGGTGGCTTTGATGGGTTAACCTCGCTGTTAGCCGCCCAAGGCACAACCAGTGTGCCAGCAGGCCTCCTCCTGAGTGGAGCTAACCAGCTAACATTAAGGGGCTTCTGGGTGCACCTGTGCAGGAGCCCCGCGGGTTCTGTTGGGGAAGCCTTGCCCTGCTAGCCCCAAGGTGGGCAGGTAAAGCCCTGCCACTCAGAGGGAGAAAGAGGAGGCTGTCTGCTTCCATGAAGGTGTTTACTGACATGGAAACCCTGTAGAGCGTGTCCGTGAGTCTGACTTGACTCGATGGCAGTGGAGTGGTGGCACAGTGGTGAAGCACTCGGCTGCTCAGTGGAAAACCAGTGGTTCAGCCCACTAGCAGCTCCATGGAGAAAGACACAGTGGTCTTTACCTGCATCAATGAGAGGTCTGCCCTATGGGTCCCTAAGACTTGAAATCAATGCAATGGCAGGGGCTTGAATAAATTAAAAATACACTTAACCTGTTTGATGCATGTTTCCTCTCCTTTTCGCTGTTTGATGCCAGGGAGTTGGCTCCCGCTCACTGCATCCCAGGGCACAAACCTGCAAGCATTGCTCTGCATCGAGCCTCATTCTCAGTGCTTCTTCAAAGTCCCTTGGCCCAGTCCAATTAATTCAATGTTGCCCTCCTTTTCGCCCACCCTCTACGTGACCAGCCACTCTTCTGTCCTTTTCTACCATCCATTTCTCATTATTGCTGGTGTTGATTCAGCTCCTATCCACAGTGACCTTGTGCAGAACAGAACCAAACACTGCCCGGTCCTGTGCCATTGTCACAATGGTTCCTGTGCTCAAGCCCATTGTTGTAGCCACTGTGTGCTTCCATGACCTTGAGGGTCAACCTCTCCTTCACTGCCCCTCACATCACCAAGCATGAGGCCCTTCCCCAGGGACAGGGCTCTCCTGGCAACATGTCTAAAGTACATTGGGCAAAGTCTCACCATCTTTGCCCCTAAGGAGCATTCTGGTTGTATTTCTTCCAAGACAGATTTGTATGTTCTCTTGGAAGTCCATGGTACTTGAAATTTTAATATTTTACATGCGTTTTAAGTTTTATTTTCAGTGAGTCATATATATGTTTGCTTCTTCTCATGTCAGAATAAAGACTGTGTACAATACAAACACCAAGGAGGGATAAATTCAGTGTTTATTTAGCAGTTATTGGAAAGTGTACTCACATCAAATAAATGTTCAGGTCTTAAACCCTTCTCTCGTGAGGAAGCTAAGACATTAAGTTGGTAAATAATATTCAGGTCAGGGAAAACAAAGCTTTAAAAAATTAGCAAAAAATTATGAGAAAGTAACAGCAATTTATATTTTAAAAAAATACAGAGTTGAGAATTTTATGTTAACATGCTATACATACTCGAATATAAGCCAACCAGAATATCAGCGGAGTCACATAATTGTACCACAAAACCTGCATAAAAATGTGCTGAAAACTCGACTTATACATGAGTAGCTACAGTAATTGAATGGCAGTATTTCACGGAGCCCTGGTGGTGCATGATTACATGTTTGACTGCTGAGAGGTCCATGGCTTAAACCCACCAGCTGCTCTAAGGGAGAATAAGGGGGAAATCTGCCTCTGTAAAGATGGATGCCCTGGGGAACCCCAAGGATAAGGTGACCAGATGCCCACTTTTTAACAATTTGTCCTGCGTTCCCCATGGCTTTTTAAAATTAAATAAATATATTAAAATACTATTTTTGCGTTCTGTGAACATTTTTATTGCTCCATATAAACCAAATTTTTAATCAAGAGCCCTCCCCCCGGCCCCCAGTCAATGGTGTTCCACTTAAAATCTGGTCCCTTTACAAGGGAGAAGTATAGTCTGCCCCATTGAGTCTCTTAGAGAGTTGGAATCGATCGGATGGCACTGTTTGTTTTTAGTGTTTTTGGTTGATGACATGTAATATACAGTCAATACATTAGCTTCCTTTATCAGGCAGATTCATACTGTGAAGAAAATGTGCTGTTTTCTCAATACTAGTTCCTATAAAAATTATATCCCACACATTTGTGCATTTTCTTCCAAATGTAATTACTTGACTAATATTAGCAAATGTAATTACTTGACTAATATTAGCAACATATTGACTGAATATATATTTTATATCATTAGTCCCTATTCACATATCTATGCATAGCATTATTTACTCAATTTCTCACTTAGTTCCCCTAGTCCCTGAAAAATAAATATGAAAATTATTTGCCCCTCTGGTCTTTTAGCAGGGATGGGTGGAAGGTAATCATTGTCTGGTCTTATGATGAGGAAACTTTTCACACTTGATGTTTTCCTGTCAACACAAAATGTGCACATCAAAATGGCTGAGCGAGGGACACATAGTAGCGCTCTGCTTCCATATACTGAGGGGGCCTGCTTGTTTGTTGGGAATCGCCGAGCCAGGCTGCATACGTATACATTTCATTAGCGAGGCACCCTGCAGAATGCCAACAGAGCGGTATCGTCACGCCTTCTCCACTGACAGAGAAGAAGGACAATGACGATGGAGTCTCTGCTCATGGAAGAGCTGACTCATTTCTCGCTTGAACTCAACTGAATGTGGTTCTCCAAACATCACCTATGTGAGAGATAACCTGCTCAAATGCTAATAATACATGGCCCCGCCTTCAAAAGCTCACTAAAATGTATTCATCGGAAATGAACACCCACAAATCTGTGGTAATTGCTACAAAAGAAGGACAAGTGAAGGGGCATGAGAGGAAAAAGTAGGAAGGAAAGGAGTACCTAGTACCTTCAGAAAGAGTGGTAGGGTAAATTTAATTAGGAGGAGACAGGCTAGGTTTTAACAGCACAGCATTCATCTGAATAAAGCAAGGGGGGTGTCCACCTGGGTGGGGATGATGATCCCAGCACAGCAAGAGGAGATTGAAGAGTGATGCGTACATAACATGAAGGAGTCAGAAGCTGTGGTCAGTGAACCAGTGGATTTATGTGTAAGGTAGAATAGGTATGCAGGATCTTAGAATCACAAGACAGGGGATGTAGACATAGTATGTAGCGTATGCCCAGCCACCAAGCTATTTTGAAAAGAGACAGGGACAGGACCAGGCAGCTTCCACCGAAGCCTCATCTAGCCATTGGGTGGAGAAGAGAGGATAACAGGAGGTGTCTTGAATGTTTATGAACTGTGCTGGAGTCATCCCGCTTTCAAGGGTTTCTCCAAGGAAATCACCGAATGGATGAGGAAGTTGTACTCCTGAAAGAGCTTTCACAGGAAGGGATGTAGTTGATGAAACTATGGACAGCAACACACATTTAAGCATTGCAGTGAAATATGAAGAACATTTAAGGAATTCACCTGGCCACAAGGATAGAGAAAGGAAGATTTTTTAAAAATGCAGATTTGGTGTGATCAATACTGGTTGAACAAAATTTTGTGTAGGAAAAATCCCAGAGGTGCCCCACAGAAGGATCTTTTTTTTAAATCATTTTATTGGGGACGCATACAATTCTTAGCACAATCCATATACATCTACTGTATGCAAAGCACATTTGTACCCTTCATGCCATCACCATTCTCAAAGCATTTTCTTTCTAAAGCCCTTAGTATTTCTACTTAAGCTCCTCTTTTTTCCACTCCTTCCCTACTGCCCCCTCCCTTGTAAGCCCTTGATTATAAATTATTATTATTTTGTCATATCAGGCTCTGTCTGATGTCTCCCTTTGCCTGCTTCCCTGTCATCTGTACCCCAGGAAGGAGGTTATATGTAGATCCTCATAATTGGGTCCCCCTTTCTACTCCACCTTCCTTCCATCCTCCCAGTATCACCACTCTCCTCACGGTCCTAAAGGGATCATCTGTCCTGGATTCCCCATGCTTCTGTTTCCTAAGATGTGCCGGTGTACATATCCACAAAAGGATCTTTTGAGGCTATTTGGGGATTAGTTTTTCTCTGGCCATCTCAGTGTTTTGTCTTATCCTGTAAGGGTGTATGACTTATCCAATGAGAAATGTCCATGACAGTTTTCAGTTGCACGGACAAAAGGAATCAGGACCTTGGTGCGTGCAGTGTGCAGAAGAAAGTCAGCTTGGAAACAAAACAGGATGCCAGAGGCATGGAGAATAAGGGCGACCTAAGATCCCTGGTGATGTAGCGGCTACTCATTGGGCTGCGAACTTCAAGGTCAGCAGTTCCAAACCATCAATCGCTCAGCTGGAGGAAATGAGGTTTTCTACTCCCACGAAGAGTGTTAGCACAGAAACCTGGAGGCCAGCTCCACCCGAGTCAGATTCGACTCAGTACATTTGGAGAGTCCATGCCAACAGGACAGCTTCTGACTTCCCAAGGGCTCCGTGATGCCCTCAGTCGGGGTGGCAATGGAGGAGGAGAAGCAGGGTAGAGTCAGAGGTAGAGGATGTGCTGCGTCATGTTGAGTATGTGGAGCCTATGAGGTCCTTAGGCTATCCAGGTGTGTGTATCTTACTGGCTCAAACTCAAACCCAAATCATTGCTATTAAGTTACTTCCCCCCACCCCATTGACTGGGATTAATACATATATCGAATTATTCCCTAGTTCAAGCAAGTCCAGCAGAATTGTTCGTTTGCTGCCATCATCAGTTCCCAAACATTCATTTTCTATATTGACCACTTGATGTCATCAACCCCTTGTGTTAGTCCAGGTAGAATAGAGAAACAACTTCATAGACATGCAGATGGATATAAGGGAATGGTTTATATACAAAAGGAATGGAACATTGAGAAAGCATCCCAACCCAGTCCAGTTCAAAGTCTTAAGTCCGATATTGGCACGTATGCCCGATACCAGTCTATAAAGTCTCCTTCCGACTCAGGAAGTCACAGGACAGTGGGTGTAGAATCCTGGCACCGGCAGGGGTCTCCCCATAGCTCCTCACTTCCAGGACTCAGGGTCCATCAACAGCATCCTATGGTGGCAGAGGCAAACTCAACACTGGCAAAGTTCTCCACGTGCCTTCGCCAGCTTCAGAGATCTGGTTCCATCAGGGTAAGGCCATGTGGCTTCTCCTCCAGCTCCTTCAGCTTCTCAGATGCTGCCATCTTATCTTCTCTGTAGTTCCTTGTCTCAGACTAACTCCCAACAACTGGGGAGATAGCTTCTTATCTCCATGAGGGAAATATCACGAGGTTTCCCAGAAGTCTCAGGAGAAAGCCATGCCCACATGGAAGTCTCATTGGCTAGTCAATAGCTATCTCCAGATTAACAGGCTAGACTCCACCCCTACATCTCAATTGTGAAATTAACATAAGTACATGATCGCCACACCCCTTGAGCCTGCCAATCCTTTGTGCCCCCTCTCTCCAAAACCCTTGTTCCACTTGCTGACGCTATAAGTTCATCAGTCCTGGGTTTGGCTTGTTTTTGTTTTGTTTTGTTTTGTTTTGTTTTTTACTTGGGGGCTTATACATCTCTTATCACAATCCATACATCCATCCATTTTATGTCAAGTACATTTGTTGCCCTCATCATTCTCAAAACACTTGCTTTCTAATTAAGCCCTTGGTATGAGCTCCTCATTTTCCCCCTCACCCCACTCCCCTCATCCCTCATGAACCCTTGATAATTTATAAATTATTATTATTATTTTGTTATTTCTTACAATGTCCAATGGTTCCCTTTACCCACTTCCCCATTGTCCATCCTCCGGGGAAGAGGTTATATGTAGATCCTTATCATTAGTTCCCCCTTTCTACCCCACCTTTCCTTCACCCTCCCTAGTCCGGGTTTTCACACCCCCCAAAAAATGAAAAAACGTGCGAGGATACCGCAACATGAAGAAGGTGACACCCAATGACACCCCACTCCTGGGATACCCCCTAATATGTACAAACAAAGTTCAGACAAAAGAATACAATCCTAAATAAATAAGATTTTGGATATCAGACCATGTCCAGCATGCATCATGGGTAGAATTTGCTGACAAGTTTTCACTGTTCAAGTCAGACTTCTGCCTTTGGTTTTTCTATACTCAACTCACCAGTGCACTTCATTTAGTGATGACTTTCCACCTGTCCCTCAATTGTGGACAGAGGCCGTTCACTGGAGGTTTCGTTCCTGTGTACTTCCACCGATGAAGCTCGGGCTCCCACTGTCATCTGACTTAGCATGATCCTCTAGAGCAGGGGGGACTGGCTCCTGTCAGGTTACAAGACTGACATGCTATATGGAAGTAGAAAGCCTTGTATTGCTTCCACAAAGTTGGCTGTTGGTTTCAAGCTGCTGACCTTGAAGTTAACAAACCGATACATAAACACGATACCACCAAGACTCCTTCGCTCTAATGGCACCTAGAGATAAAAGTATCCAGCCCTGGCAAACGAAGACTGCAGAGACACAACGAACCCAAATAGAAGCCAAACCCACTCCTTCTTATGAGGATCCTCACTGCCAAAAGTTGATTACAGTTGAGAAAAAGTAGAACCTAAGAGAAAGGAAACCATTCTTTATCAGGATGAATCCGGTAGGAAGACAAATAACACTAACAGAGCAATTATAGAGGAAAAAAAAAAACATGTTGCATGTCTGCCGTGGGACTCAGAGCTTGGGAAATATCAGTAAGACTAGGCAAGTCTTCTATCAAGGCATTAATAGTTCTTCCTTGGTGCTTCCAGACCCTTTAATAGCTCTCTGCTTCTCATTTCTTCCCCACCAACTTGTTTTTATAACTGGAGGTTAGAGAAAGAAAAAACTTATTAAGAAAGGTGCCGGGATTTGGGAGAACTCCCTACACCAGTTTATAGTGAAAGTTTCCAGGAGTCAGTCATTAGGGGGCTAGGGAGAAATGGTATTGTCTCTTTTAGTAATGGCTTTAGTGCAGGGGTTTTGAACAATACTCTGACATATTTTAATGATTCAGTCACCTGTTTATCAAAGGTCAACAACAGTCCCCCTGGACTCTGTGATTCAAGGACGTTCAATCCAAAGAGCCTGTCTGTTTATTTAGATTTGCTAAAGATAAAACCTGAGGTTAGTGTACAGGCATCTGCCTCCTGTCTTGTCTTCCTGAAGCATGCTCCATTCCGTTTTGAGACAATAAAGAGCAAATCTACCCAAGGCATACATGAGAAAGCTTTGTTTGCCCCGGGATCTATTTTGTTCACTATAATTGGACTGTCTGCCTGTGTTGGACATATGCTAATGAAGCCGTGAAAAAGCCAAAGTATAGTTTATTGGGTCACATCCATCTTTTTTTTCCCCTAGCCGAATCAGCAACATTTATTTAGCACCTATTCAAATGCGAGAAATGAAAAACGACAAGCCACCACCGACCCAGCCCTTGAGAAACAGATGAGAACTGCTGATCTAAGGCAGCAGTCGAACAGTCTTGGAAATCTGAAGAATTCCGTGTGGCTGTGAGTCCCAGGATCCACAGCCAATGTCATGAAGGATGCTTACATGCATCTGGAAGCCAAAGTGGTGGCGAAGCAGAGAGACAGTCAGTTAAGGCCACCTGAATGTGCAGAACAGCCCCTCTAAGGGTCACCTCAGTGCACACCAGGGATTAGGGTCCCCTGCTGGTCAGTGCTCATAAGACCATTCATCCTCCCTGCACTCACAAGACCCAGTGTGTCTCTTCGCCTGAGACAGTGGGGCCGTGGGGCCGCTTGAGGAGTTTATCTTCTCTCTGATGCCCCGCTGCCCACCTTTACCAGGAAGGCCCGGTCCATCCCATCTGGTGTTCAGGCCGCCTGACTCAGCCAGTCCTTCGTCACATCCTTGCAAAGAGAGGACAGGGACAACACCTGTTGGAAAGAAAGTGTGGTTGTGGGAGTTTCAGCAGTCCAGTGCTTACCTCTCTGCACCACTGGGAACTCACCGGGGTTCCTTTTGACATACCATTTAAGACCCTGTGCTGTTGATTTGGTTCTGATTCAGAATGACTCTCTAGGACAGCAGAGAACTCTCTCACAGGACTTCCAAGACTGTCTGTCTCCGCAGGAAGAGACAGCCTCATCTTTCTCCCAAGGGTTCAAACTGCTGGTGGGTCAAACTCCAGACCTGGGTGTTAGCAGGCCAGTGCATAACCAACTAGTCACCAGGCCTCCCAGTAGTGTACAAGTACTTGAAAATACACTCCCACCACTAATCTCCCTAGGAAAAAGCAAAAGGCACAAAAGCACCCAAATGTCATGAGTACAGCACCCATCACCTTGTACAAGCCACACCACACTCAGGCCTTCTACTCAACACTGACGCACCGCACCCCCTGTGGATTTCTGAGAAGATCACTAAGTTTGCCGGAGTAGAAAGGCCAGTCCTTCTTCTGTGGAGCTGTTGAACTGCAGACCACATGAATGGCAGCCCACCACAGAACCCCTAGGCCACCAAGGCTCCCTCCTCCCACAAGGCACTGCAATAACAGTAATTTGCCACATAGGCCCATTTCTTGGTTCTCAAGGAGTTCTACATTGTCAGGGGGACATCTGCAGCCCAGCAAGCTCAAGATGTGGCAAGTGGAGACCATCCATGGGCTTCTTTGCTGGGTGCCATGAGCACCCCTTATGTGGGAAGCACCTCCAGACCCTCAGGGTTTAGAGCAGATAAGCTGTGTGGGATACACTGCCTCCTGGTGGCAGCTGCAAGAGTGGGTGCTCACTGACCACCTGACCCTTTAGGGACCCCACAAGCTAAAGTTGGACTCACCACAGCCAAAGTCAGAGCACTCGTGATTTGATGGCAGTGAGTTTTTTGAGTATGAACTCCTTGATTTAGAAAACTGCAGATGTCCGTGTGGCCCCCACCCCCTTCAGTCACAGTTTTAACCACAAATGTCTGCTTGTAATCAGTTCATAACTTGAAATTGTGCCAGAGCCCACCAAGAAGAGAAATTTTATATTTTAACCTATGGTTGAACTCATTTATATGAACTGCAAGAGACTCTGATTCCATGCAGGTGAGCTCAGTAATTAAGGTTTCTGTACTGGGTTACTAAAGTGGGATAGCTTTGGCCTGAATAATTTTCATCCCAAAGCACCAACACTATACACACACACACACACACACATCATCTCAACCCAAATAGATTTATTTTCCTATTTCATCATAGACCTGAGTGGAGCATGCAATTTGAATCGAGTTTTTTATCAGGAAAGGATAGCATCCACTGACTGAGGTACAGAGCTCACCTGCTGATGAGAGGTCAGTCTTGCCCTCTGAGAGTGCTGGAGAAACTATGTCCTGGGTCTGTTGTGTATGGAGGACACAGGTGTCCCTCCTAGCAGTCACACCCAGAGAGCAGGAAGGCACACCTGGGGGTGGGGGGTGGCTCCCCACATTGGTAGTCTCTGAAGATGAGACATTCTGAGCTGAAATGGTAGCTCCACACAGACTGACTGTGACATTGGACATGTCTCAAAGCTCTTCCTCATCCATATCCTGATCTGCAAAATGAGGACACCTCAAGGTGGCTGTGAAGATAAGAGCTGACAGATAAAGGGGTGTTCAGAAAGGTCATAGGAAATGGAATTAAAAGATCATGTAATCTTTTCCTCCACACATTTTATAAAGCCCTCATCTCCTAGGGATCCTCTTGCTGAGTAGGATTGAAGACGGTGGCAGTTGGATCAGTGCTATTTCTTATCACTCTTCTCTCATTTATCTGAAGCTTTCTATTGAAGTTTTATGCTGCTTCTGGCTCCTTGCACGGTTCTGAGTAAGTGGCTCCTGCCCTCAGAGAGCTTAGAGATTAGTGAGGCAAAAAGCAGATAAATATGAAATTGCAGTTCAGCAAGATCAGTGCTGAGACAGGGGGGAGTGTCTATCTCACCAACAACAATGTGTCCACCCCTCCTCCCCTCCCCTAATATTTCTCTGCTCTTCCATTTGTCCCGTGTCAAAATGACAGTTTGGGAACCTTCACAAAACTCACACCAGCTTCCTTTTAAATGCTCTTTACGTTTGGGGAACAAGGAGACATCTGAAACATCAGTCTCAGGCTGATGTTTCCCTACACTGTCCCCCTAGGAAAGCCCTTACTACCCTCAAGGAACAATAGGTGTCTTGTTGTGATGTGGGGAGGGGATTCTCTGGTCCAAATTTTCTGGTCTTTTTTTTCACCAGGGATATAGATTTGGATTTTTAATAAGTTCTCCCTTACAGCCCTCCACCCCCCATGGACATCCTGTTACCTTGGCATGGACTCAAGTAGGTAGACGCTGGAAGTCTAGTAGCAATTCTTTTCCATGCGCCCAGGTGCAGAAGACTCTGAACCCAGTCCTGAAGAGGGCCAGCAAGAATGAGAAACTCGGGGTGTGGCTGGAGTACTGAGCTCTGATCTGTAGGCAGAACACTCTCCAACACATGGAACTTTCACTGTTAAAAAAGCAATCTTACGTCTGGTCCAAAAAGATTTAATTAAATTGAATAAGGGTAAGCTAGGGCTCCCTTGGGGGTGGGGGTAGGGGGTGAGCATAGTCCACAGTGCTGTGATGCTTCAGAGTAGCTGGGCAGTGCTGCCAGACACGGTGAAACGCAGACTCCAGGACTCAACAAGCCCGCACGCTCTGCCGTCCAGGCCACTCTAAACACCCCCGAATTTCCCAGACCCAGTGTCAGAAAGCAGGGCTTGAACCTAATGCGGTGGGAGTGGCCATGCACAGATAGAAGGCAGAACAAATAGGCTTGAAAGCCATCCAACCAGACCAGGAAGAAGGAAATAGAAGCCAGCACAGCCTCTGTTGAGTTTATACAGGTGGTTTATGTTGGAGGGAGTGGAAACAAGCACTTTCCTAAGAATACGCTACCCTTTCCTATGCATAGCATAATTACTGTGCTAGGAAAAATGACTTTACCCTGTTTAACTCCTGGTAGAGCTTGATGGCATTGGAAGGTATTTCTGGAGGATTTAAGCTGAACACAGCACTCCCTTATTCACAAATATCGAGAGGTTACATTGATAAGATTTTGTGGACAACTTTTTATACACAGTAATGATATTCCAGCCTAATGTGCCAAGACAGAACAGTAGCATGTGCCATTACAGCATTTGTTTAGCCCCAGAAAACTCGTTCAGCCAAGAAGACCACTGATAGTATACTCATTTAGTGTAATCACCCTATAATGCACAAAATAATGTGTTTGAGGAGAGTTAGGAAACCTGTTTTAATCACCATAGTAAGTTGTAAATGAGATGAAACAACTCCGACTCTAATATTAAAAAGTACTACAAGCATTTTGTACCCTGCCTGCTCTCCATGAGTGACATCAAAACGTGGGGAGCTGATATTCAAAAGGAAGCACTCTTCAGAACTTTTTAAGAAAAGGTCCCTAATATTGGTCTCTTTCGCATCCCTAGGACTGTCTCAAGGATAACAAGTGAGCATTCGTGGAGGATGTTGCCTGTAAGAATGAGCTGTGCTTGCTGTCTGTCATGAGTTGAGTGAGCTGGCCTTCACAGCATTTGCTTGTTGCTAGAGAAGGATTTTCATTGAGAAGTTATTGACTGACTGTCAGTAATACCCACTTGTTTATCTTTAATACCTACCTGACGCCCGACCTTCAAAAAGCTCTCCACAGCCACTAGCACAAATAGAAGTGAAAGAGATGGAAAGGTAGAAAAATATGATTTGGACAAACCAGCAAGATGATTTTAGAAAATTCCAGCTTTAAGTTTTATGTTGTTTTTGTTTTGTTTTCAAAAGACATAAATGATTACAGGAGCATGGAGTAACAACCTTATCTTCATGATCTCTGTGTTCCTCAATGGACCTTGGTCAGAATAGATGCTCAAAAAAATACGGCAGCATATGTACAAATATGCTTGATACAAATGATGTATTGAATGTTATAAGAGCTGTAAGAACCCCCAATAAAATCTCTGAGAAAACAAACCAATAAACCCCATGGATTGCATGAGTGGTTCAGCACATCACTCAATGAAAACGATCTTTTGTAAAGCATTTTGATTGAGTAGCCGGGGAATGTCCTATTTATTGCCACATTTATAAGGATGAATATTAGATAATCAAAAAAAAATAGACAGGGAAGAACATCACTGTAGGTAATTGTGGTAGTTGCATAACCTCATGTCAACCTGAAGGTAGTATTGAGTAAAGGGGTAAAGTCTAACTGGTCACTCAGGTGATAGCCAATGATAACTCTGTGTGGGAGGGACCATCTCATGAATCATCTGGGAACATATGTCTGTTGATTTTACCATCAAAAAAGGCAGGCCATTCTCTCTGCTTTACATTCCAGTTAACAAGAAATATGGAGCCATGCTGATGGCAGCCAGATCCCTGGAGATGCTTCCCCCACCACGGGACCCATAGGACTTTCCACCCATCTGCCTGTGATATTCCTGCATTGCTTGAGCTGCATGGGCCTGAAGAGGAATTCATGGCCTAATACCATATTTATGGACTAATATTTAACTTATGAACTTAATGTGAACTGAACTGGGATGTTTTCTTAATATATAATTACTCCTTGATGTCAATTTCTTTCCTATACATACATGAGTCTCCCTGGATATGTTTCTCTAGTCTACCTAGAATAAGACTAATCAAAAGAATACCACAGCTACTTGCTTTCCATGCAACCATTTTTCTCTTCATCAAAATCAGTTTCATTTTTAGTTATGTCAGCCGAAGGATAACATCTGGGTCATGGAGAAACTTGAACTTAGCACTGCAGGGCTCCAGCCTTCAGAGGTGTCTGATAAGCTTGAGCAATTAATTTTTGAGACATTCAAAGTGTTAGAATTTTCATGTTCAGGTTTTCCGCTTCTCCAGCACACTGCCAGCTTTGGTTACACTGGACCCAGCAGACATTATATCAGTAAATAGTGGAGACAAGTGTGACAGTCACCTAATCTGGTGTCAATGTGAGGATTAAGAGTGTAGGGGTGGAGCCTCGCCTATCAATCTGGAAATGGCCAACGGGACCTCTATGTGGACATGGCCTTTTTATTTGAGAATTCTGGGAAATCCAGTATGCCTTCTTGGAGATAGAAGGCTCTGTCTCTCTCAGTTCACTCCTTTGGAGACTCTACTGACAAGACTTACTTCCCTGGGAGATATTGCAGCTGACCAGACACATGGAACTACCCAAGTGGCCTGAGCTAGACAAACCGAGGATAAAACTAGACCTTTGAAGCAGGAGAAGCCACAGAGAGATCCCTGCCAGTGCTGAGATGCTTACAGCACCACTGGATCCAAAGACTTTCTACCCACTGGCCTGTGAGCATCCTGCATTTGGCTTCATTGCATGTGTTTCATGAGAAGGAAGAGGACTTTATAGATTGGTATTGGACATATGTGCTAGTATCAGACTTATGGCCTTGACCTGGACTGGGTTGGGTTGTTTTCTTAATGTGCAATTACCCTTTATGTAAACTCTCTCTTATCTACATATGTGTACTTATGAATTTGTTTCTCTTGTCTACCAGGCCTACCACAGCAAGTGACACCCTGTCCCTTACAGGTAGGTCTTTGTTCCACATGGTGCCCATTCGCATCATGTGCTTCTACCCCCAGTTGACATTAGCCATCTCATTTGTTTTATTATTTTTCTTCAAGTAGAGGCGTCTTTCTGTGGGCCCGTGTACCTTTCAATGGGCCCATAGAAATACATACTTTGGACATGTGGTTAGGAGAAACCAGCCCCCAGAGAAAGCAATCATGCTGGCCAAGTGGAGGGGCAGTGAAAAAGAGGAAGGCCCACAATGAGATGGAGTGACAGTGCTGCAACAATGGGCCCAGTCATAGGAAGAACAGGATGGCACAGGACAGGGAAGCGTTCCCTTCTGCTGTGCATAGGGTTGCGAGTGCTTGCAATCCACACAATGGTCCCTAACAATAGGTGTTGTTGGGAGAGCTGCTGGTCCCCATGTTGTTGTTTGTAGTTAAGTGCCAGTTAAGAGCAAGTTGGGCTCAACTCACAGGGATTCTGCACAGCAGAATGGAGCACTACGCTTTCCAGCACCATCCTCCCGATTTAGTTACGTGTGAACCCCTTCTTGCAGCCACTGGGTCAGTACTTACACTTTGTGGACGGTCTTTCTCTTTTTCCCTGCCCCTCTACTTTTCCAAGCATGATGTCATTCTCTAGGGACTATCCCTATGATTAACATCTCCAAAGTATAGAAGAGGAAGCTTCATTATCCTGACCTTGAAGGAGCCTTCTGGCTTTACCTCTTCTAAGAAAAGTTTATTGAGTCTTTTGGAAGTATGGTACTTTCTTGAGTCTTTGTCATAATTCAAATGCATTGATTCTTCTTTGGATATCCTTATTCAGGGTCCTATTTTTACATGCACATGAGGTCATCAAAAAGACCACCTTAATCCTCAAAATAACCTTCTTATTTTTCAGTATTTTAAAAAAGTCATGTGCAGCAGACTGACCAAATGCTGTCATGAACATTAATTGTAGATTCAAGCAAGATGAAACCCTTGAAAATTTCAAGTTTTTGCCCATTTTTCATGATGTTACCCATTGGTCTGGTTGTGAAGATCTGTGTTTTCTTTACATTTAATTGAAATCCATACTGAAGGCTGAAATCTTTCATCTTTATCATTTCTTCTTTGTCTGTTCTTAGTCTGGAAGTTCCACTGACATCTGTTCTCTTTGGGTGACCCTGAGGAAATTTGAAAATACTAGTGACCTAGTTTCCAGCAACATAGCCACACACAAGCCACCACAGCATGACAAACTGACAGGCATGTGGTGGGTTTGCTCAGTATTGCCATGAAAATGGGAGAGGGTTTTTTTTTTTGGTCTGAGCAGAGAGAAAGGGCAGCCTGACTCAGTGGTACACTTGGAATGCCTCATTCATCCCCTGCCTTACAAAGGTTAAGGGGAAAAGATCGGGCACATCAAGTCTGTTTGCAACTCAGGAGTGGAGTCAGACAAAGAGATGAAAAAATCTGAAAAAGTACACAAACCAGGAGAGACAGGGGGAAAGTAAACATGTCCAATTTATCTATGAATATTCTCACTTCTTTCAATATTAACTGCTTCTCTCTCTCTCCCTCTCCTTCTCCTTCCTCCCTCTTCTTCTTCCTTCCCTCCCTCACTCCCTCTCCCTGTCCCCCCTCTCGCCTTTCAATTCTTCTCTCTGTTCCCAGTTTCTCCCCAGAAATCCTTTAAGAATAACCAGAGATGAATGGACTTGAAAGGATATGGGATTCCTTTCCAACAACAATGAGAGTTGTCACATCTTGTCCTCTTCTCTCTTCCTGTCACAGGGCTGGCTGTTTCAAATACATTAGCCCCAATCCTCACAATTATCTAAGATAGCTGTGCTAACTCCATTTTTTACAAATGGAATGAAAGAGACTTAGTGTGTTTGAGGGATTTTCCATAGCTCATGAAAGCACAGACACGGTTCTGACTAGCCCCACATGATTCCCCTGTGTACACTTTGCCCTCTAAGACTTGCCTAAGAATTGGCCAATCATTCCAGCAGGGTCATTAACTCATGCTCTCTACCCAGAAAAGACCACATCAATCTGTTTCATTACAAGTACGCAACATTACTTACCAACATCTTCTCTTACTAGAATTTTAAGCCAGATTAGCCTTTAATTTCCTAAACTGCTGCATGGAAAGCTTAAAACATGACAGCTTCTGTTGGGTGGTCTCTAATAAGTTAATATATGTGCACATTTATAACATTGGATATGAAATATATTAGCTTTAATATTAAGTTGGATCTGACTCACACCAATACAGAAAGTCAACCCCAAACCAGTTGCTATCAAGTCAACCCCCTACTCCCACCAACCCCAAGTATGCAAAAGTATCATTTGTGCAAGAAGATTTTCCCTGACTGATGTGTCAGAGGGATTGCTGAAACTTCTATCTTTCAGTGAACAGCCAAGTGCATTAATTATTTCATGCCACCTAGGGGGTCCATATATACTATATTTCAGTTTTTCTTATTTCCTTTCTAGATATAAAACCCACTGCCATCGATTGAGCTAATGATTCACTGTGATCATACATAGGGTTTCTGAGGTGTGATGGGAGAAAACTGCCTTATCTTGTCCCTAAGCAACAACTTCTGGGTTTGAAGTTCTGATCTTTGGGTTAGAAGCCCATTACCTAATCCACAATACCAGCAAGGTCCCGACATATAATTATGGGTGTGAGTATAAGTATCGATAGACAGCGGTGTAAATTTAGATATAGGCAAGTGCACATATATGGTGTGATGGACTCAATAGCAGTGTATTTGGTTTTACTTATGGCCTTATGTTTATATATATATATATATATGAACAAAATATCGAGATAGAAGAGAGTATAGGAAAAATACAGTGTATATAGAATTCTAATATATATTTGAATGCTATTATATATGCAACTCTAGTGTATTTATGGAAATTAATATTTTTCTTATTGAATTTGCTCATTTGTTTATTTGTCCATGCATCATTCAGAGCAGTAATACAGGCAGTCCCACGGGCATGAGCATCTGATTTCCAACTAGTATTTATGAACTAGACTCAAGAAAGATACAGCCAATGACTCATAATCACAAAGAGATTAGCTTTGTGACACACACACCAAGACATCATCATTATCATGTTAAATGTGTCTTTATTGTATCCAGAAGTATTTTTAACACTATTATGCACACTATTGTGCTATATATAAGACCAACTTTTAATGGCTGATATTAGATGTAAACCAGGCTTAACTTACATACAAAATTGACTTTAAGACAGACCTAGAAACATAGCTTTTTCATAATTGAGGACTGCCTGTGAATGGACAGAAACAAACCCTTGTGCTATTCCACAAAAGCATACTCAAGCTATTTACCTCTCTTTATTTTATCTTACAATAATTTGACAATGTCAGAATAATGTGGAAAATAAAAGAATACTAGCTATAAAGTGGGAAATACATTTTTATTTTTTACTGAATGTTCTTTTGTTTTCTTTTCAGGAACTTTTCCATTTCATTTATGTCATATCCAATAACATAAAATTATTCTCTTAAAAAAACATTTTATGGGGGCTTCATACAACTCTTATCACAGTCCATAAATACATACATTTTATGTCAAGCACATTTGTATATTTGTTGCTCTCATCATTCTCAAAAATTTTACTTTCTACTTAACCCCTTGGTATCAGCTCCTCGTTTCTCTTCTCCCTTCTTGATCCCCCCCTCCTTTAAGAACCCTTGACAATTTGTAGATTATTATTATTTGGTCATATCTTACACAGTGTGATGTCTCCTTTCACCCACTTCCCTGTTGTCCATACCCACCCCAAGGAGGTGGTAATATGTAGAACCTTATAATAAATTTCCCCTTTCTGCCCTACCTTCCCCCAACCTTCTGGTATCACCACTCTCACCACTGATTGTAAAGGAATCATCTGTCCTGGATTCCCTATGTTTCTGGTTTCTATCTGTACCAGTGCACATCCTCTGGTCTAGCCAAATTTGTAAGGTAGAATTATGATAGTGGGAGAGAAAAAGCATTGAAGAACTAGAGGAAAGTTTTATATGTTTCATCATGGCTACACTGCACCCTGGCTGGTTCATCTTCTTCCCAGGCCCTTCTATAAAGGGATGCCCCACTACCTACAGATGGGCTCTGGGTCCCCAATGTGCTCTCCCCCTCATTAACAATGACATAATTTTTAGTTCTTTGATATCTGATACCTGATCCCTTTGACACTTCGTGGTCACACAGACTGGCATGCTTCTTCCATGTGGGCAACATAAAGTTATCCTAATACTGTCTCATGTTTCTACTGTGACACTCTTATGACCTCACCGTTGTCCACATTGTAAATGATACTCTGTTCCCTTTTCTTTTCTGTGACTATGCTGTGGAGTTTGTCAGTAGTAATATTTTTCTCAAACACCCAGCTGTAGTGCTCATTGATTAGCTCCAATGTTTTCCTTTTTTGCTATTTCATTGATTCTCCTAATGATCTCCATTATTTCATTTCTTATAATAATTTGACTCTGCATTTTTATTTTTTCTCCTTCTTTAAAAATACAAGGTGAAATTAATTGATTTCAAATCTTGCTTTATTCTGATGTAGTGATTCTAGTGTTATGAATTTCTTCTTTATTGCTGCCAAGCTACATCTTTCTTATTTTGATATAGTTCAGCTCCATCTTGTTCAGAATACTCTGAAATTCTTCTTTTGATGTCTTGTCATGTGGGTTTTTGAAAAGTGTTTTATGTGGTCTCCAGGTATTTGGAGGGGTGCTAGATTTCTTCTTGGAAAAGTGTCCATCCACCACCATTTTTCTCCACTTTCATTCACTGGCTACTAGCCCCAACATGGTAGTCTAAAATAATCTGGCATTAGTCATCTTGTTAGCATATTATTTTCTCAAATTAGAGAAAGTCCTGAATGTCATAGTAGTAAATATATATATATATATATATATATATATATATATCAGATTGTTGTCATTGTTGCTACTGGGTGCCATTGAGTAAGCTCCAACCTATCTCAATTCTGTGCACCAGAGAAGGAAACACCGCCCAGGCCTGCACCCCCTTCACAATTGTCCCACAGCCTGAGCCTATTGATGCAGCCACGGTGCCAGTCCATCTTGTTGAGGACTTTTCTTTTTTCACTCCCCCTCCACTGTACCAAGGATGATGTCCTTCTCCAGGGACTGATTGCTCCTGCAACATGGCCAAAATATGTAAGACCAAGTTTTGCCCCAAAGCTTCTAAGGACCATTCGGGCTGTACTTCTTCCAAGACAGATTTGCTTTACCTTTTGATAGTTCAAGGAACTTTCAGCATTCTTCTCTACCCACAATTCAAATGCATCAGTGATTCTTAGTAAAAATTTTAAAATTGGCATGCTTTCCAGTTATCTCAGTCACTTGATGACTTTAGAGCATCACTATTGCATATATTTGTTCTATTAATTTACCAACACAGGGTTCAGACAAGTCGAGGACAGGAGTTCTACCAATGTCACCCAGAGGGTCTCTCTTTTATCCTCTTTCTCCATATCAAACGAGCTAATTGCCATTGAGTTGATCCTGACTCCGGGGACCCTATATAAGACAGACCCTATATAAGACCCTATATAAGAACTCCCCATGAATGCTTCTGAGACTGAACTCTTCATGAAAATAGAATGCTTTCTCTTTTTCTTCTGGAGTCCCTGGTAGTTTTGAACTTCTGACCTTGTAGTTAGCAACCCAACTCATAACCACTACACTACCAGGGATCCTCTTTAAAAAAAAAAAAAACATAAGCCTTAAACCAAACCAAACTCACTGCCGTCTAGTCTATCCATAGTGACCCTAGAGGACAGGGAAGAATTACCCCTGTGAGTTTCCAAGATCATAACCCACCCACCTGTCTTATTGGCATCTAACTCACCGATCATACACTTCAATAGTTACATCAAAAAGTGTATAGTCATCACCGCAGTAAATTCTAGAACATTTTCTTCATCGTACACTCATTTTTGTTGGTCTCCATTACTCCCCCAACCTTATTATTATCATTAGCTTCCCATTTCCTCCCAACAATAACAAAGTGAAACATATAAAAAACCTGAATCAAAAAGAAAGCTGTGAGATACCATTTTGAACCTTCAATGCTAGCCCAATTCTGCTCAAAAGAACAGAAAATGTCAAATGCTGGAGAGGACGTGGAAAGAATGGAACTGAGATATACTGTTGGCATGACTTATAACACAAATACTATGAAAAATAATGTGGCAGTACCTAAAGCAACTGGAAATTCAGATTTCATATGATACAGCTATGCTGCTGTTGGGCATAAGACCCAAAGAAATAAGAGAACAAGCACAAGAGGATGTATGTTCTTCCATGGCTATAGTGGCGTGGTGTTTACAAATATCAAGCAACTGGCATAAGCCCAAATGCTCAACAGTAGAAGAAGGGAGAACAAAACTGTGGTACAGACACACAAGGGAATACTAGGTGTCCTGTAGAACAGTGATTGAAGCCGGAGACACTGCATGATATGGAAGGACCTGGAAACTGCTATGCTGAGTGATATTAGTTCATTACAAAGGGGCAAATACTGACTGAGCCACTACTGTAAAGATAAACATCGAATAAACGAATCTCAGAGATCAATTCCAAAACAAAGGAGTAGAAAATCTGCCTATGAATCCTACATCTCCCTCCTTATATTCCCTTTATAAGAAGCAACATGAAAGGGGAGCTTTCTTATCATCTGGGGTCACTCATTCAAGAAGGGGTAAAAGGGAGAAAACCATCCACTGGATGCCGTGCAACACAGAGACAGGGCTGTGGCAAATCAACAGACATGCCACAGGAGTCAGGGGAGAGCCTTACTGGAAAAGCAAGTTAAAACCAGAAGAAGGGGCAGTCACAGTCCAGAGGATGCATTGTATTCTCCTTGGCAGGTAAAGGGGGATGAGCAACAACACATCAGGAAGGGGTTCTCAAAACAATTGTAGGGAACTCAAGGAGAGAATAACCTCGGTTCTGTGTTCCTGCGTAGACCCTTTTAAATTTGTTCCTACCCATGAGTGAATCATCCCATAAATTTATCATGATGATGGCCTAAGATGCTGGCCTTATGTGGAACGTGGCGTCGACCATGGGCCATGCCAGAAAGACTCAATGTAGAAGCCCAACTGAATGAGTCTGGCCATACCTCAAAACTACTGGTAGCATCTGGAATTAGGGATGACATTCCCTGATGTTAGAGAAAGCAAATGATGGCCACCCCAAGACTGTGGAAGTTGGACCTTGGCTGGGAACCTGTGCTTAGTGATGGATTGATTCCCATCTAATCAAAGGGGATCCAGAACCACTGTGAATTTACTATTTCAGTTCTTGCCTTGCACTAATATGACATGAATTAATCAGAGAGGCAAAGATCTGCCTAAGGAATGTTACAGGAACATTTCCGTAAACATGCGCCACCCCCCCCCCCCCCAGTTTAGGTTCTTTGTGCAATTTTTTTTAAAAAATCACTTCAGATGGGGCTCATACAACTCTTATCGCAATCCATCCGTAAGTCCATCATGATTCAAGCACATTTGCACATCCATTGCCCTCATCCTTCTCAAAACACTTGCTTTCTACTTAAACCCTAGGCATAGGCTACTCATTTTACCCTTCCTTCCCCTCTCCCCTCTTGTGCAACTTTTAAAAGAATTTCAAGCTACTTTCTTTCCAAAACTTTCCATGTGATCAAGGGGCTCACAATGTGAGTTAGATCAATTGATGGCTGTTCTTATTAGGAGGCGTTGCTGAATTGGTGCTCACTCATGGCAGTCCCATGGAAAGCATGGTGAAGTGCTGCCTGGTTCTGCACTGTCTTCACAATTGGTAGCTTGAGTCTATTATTTCAATCTATCTTCATGAGGGCCCTACCCTGGGTAGCTGACCTTCTGTGTTTCCATGTATGATGTCCTGCTCCAGACACTGGTCCCTCCTGATAGCATGTCCAAAGTATGTGAGACGAAGCTTCACCATTCTCCTTCCAAGGAGCATTCTGGCTGTACTTCTTGCGAGACAGATCGTCAGTGTTATCTGAATATTTTATATCCTTATAAATGATCTTCATTATATGTTCTACCAATGACTGTGAGAGGATGTTGAAAATCTCTGACTGTAGTTATAGGTTTCACTAATTCTTTTCACAGTTCAATTATTTTTTTAAATCATTTTATTGGGGGGGGTCATACAAATTCTGTCACAGTCCATACATCCATCCATTGTGTCAAGCACATTTGTATATTTGGTGCCATCATTATTCTCAAAACATTTGCTTTCTATGTGAGCCCTTGGTACCAGCTCCTCATTTTTCCCATCCCTCCCCACCCCATGAACCCTTGATAATTTATAAATTATCATTATTTTGTCATATCGTAGGCCTCTCCCTTCACCTACTTTCCTGTTGTCTATCCCCTGGGGAGGAGATTATATGTAGATCCTTGTAATCAGTTCTCCCCTTTTACCCCACCTTTCCTCTACCCTCCCAGTATCACCACTCTCACCACTGGTCCTGAAGGGATCATCTGTCTTGGATTCTGTTTCCACTTCCTATCTGTACAGTGTACATCCTCTGGTCTAGCCAGATTTGTAAGGTAGAATTGGAATCATGATAGTCAAGGTGTGGGGGAAGCATTTAAGTAATAAAGGAAAGTTGTATGTTTCATTATTGCTACACTGCACCTGACTGACTCGTCTCCTCCCCAGCAACCCTTCTGTAAGGGGATATCAAGTTGCCTACAGATGGGCTTTGGGTCCCCAATCTGCACTCCCCTTCATTCACAATGATATGATTTTTTGTTCTTTGATGCCTGATACCTGATCTCCTTGACACCTCATGATCACACAGGTTGGTGTGCTTCTTCATTGTGGGCTTTGTTGCTTGTGAACCAGATGCTCACTTGTTTACCTTCAAGTTTTTAAGAACTCAGTTTAATCATTTTTTGTTTCACATAGTTTGATGCTCTTCTATTAGGTGCACAAAGGTTTAGAATTGTTATAGCCATTTGATGAATTAATCCCTTTGTATGTATGAAATAATCTTCTTTACTTGTAGTAATATTCTGTACTCTGAAATTTACTTTTTTGATATGAATATAGTCACTCCAACTTTCTTTTGATGAGTCTTAGCTTTATCTATTTTCCCATCATTTTACTTTTATGTATTTAATGTAAAAATATTGTATAATCTTGTCTTTTATATTACCTATGAATTTCTAACTGTTAATGTAAGTAATTATATGATTGGTTATAAATTGATCATATTACTACTTGAAGTTTTATCTGTTCCATCTATTTCCTGTTTCATTTTCCCTCTATCTTTATCTTCTGTCATGCTGCTTTGTTATGATTTCTGTTTTTCTTATATATTCTGAATTCTTATATTATGCTAGCAGTTACCTGTCCAAGAGAAATCCCATTATCTTTTATTTTCATTTTTCCCAGGACTCTTTGAAATACATATATGTTATTATATAATAACTGATTGCACTAAATCTTCAAAAGAAATTTTATCATTTCATACACAAGAATTTTCCAAGAGCATTTCCCCATTTCTTCCTCCCTGATTTTTGTGCAATTGCACTCCTTTTCTTTCTTTGTGGCATAAACCCCTCAGCACATTGTTTTATTTATGCCTTGTTGTTATTATTTATAGGATATCCCGTGAAGAAGTCTGAGTTTATCATGTTGTTGCTGTTTCTGATGTTCTTTATTTCTCTGTGTTAACTCCAGACTTCCGTGGGCTACATTTTTCCTTCTGCTTGAAGGACATCCTTCAACATCTCTAGAGGTGCAGACTTGCTGGTGATGGATTCATAGAGTTTCAGGATGACTGAAATAGTCTTTATTTTATCCCTATCCATAGGCATTTTCACTGGGCAAAGAAATCTAGTTTGGGTCTTAGAACTTAAATGTCTGCTATATGTATCATGGCTATACAGAAAAATTTGAATCTGACTTGTTGGATGCTGGATATTTATGGATTCCAGGAAATGTGATGTAAGATGTTGGGCTGCGAGCAGTAGGGCTGATGGGCAGGCGTGGCTACCTGTTCCCCTGAGGCCTTGCAGTCTCAGAAGTCAGAGAGAGGCTTGCTCTGAGTAGGAACTAACTTGATGGCACTGGGTTTGGTTTGGTTTGGTTGTTGTTTGTTTGTCTGTAACTGCTATGTAGCTTTGTTCCAGGATCTGACCAAGTTGCTTGGAAGTAATTGGATCTTGTTTTGTTCCACAGAATGAAAGCATTGATTTGTTTAGGGCTAATTTTCTCCCCCTAGGAGGCAACTCTTTGGAAGACTCTATCCAGGTTCCCATGATTCTAAGGTCTCTGTCTTTGATATGTCAGTGGCACTGTTCTTGGCCAGATGTTCTCCCAGTACGGTGTCCTCTCACCCTCTCTGAAGTTCCTTGGCCCTGGCAGGGTGGTACTGGGGGGTCATGGGCTCTAAGGGATCGGGACTCCGCAGAAGAGCTTCACACGCTCTTCCTCTGCAGTTGTCTCTTCTCTGGCATTCTGCTCTCTGCCCTCCATCTGCTTGAACTTTCCTGCATTCAGCCATGGCTCCTCAATTCAAGGAGACCATGGGCTCAGCCTGGACTCCCCTCTTTGCACTCCTGGCAGTGTACTTTCTCCAGGCAAGAAGCTAGGGATAACTATAGCCCTGTCCATTTGTATCTTCTCTTGGGATCACGGTCCCCCATTGCCTGATGTCAGATGTCTGAGCATAAACAAGGTTTCCTACATTTTATCTGGGATTTTTGTTGTTTCCAGACAGATGGTGAATCATTTGCTTCCCTGTTGCCTTGGCCTGGAGTGGAAGTTACTGAACCTCAAAGTGAACCTTCTTTTGCTGAGGGCATGTTCTGGTGCACCAACCTCAAGCACGTAGCAACAGGCTCGCTGGATAGTGGGCGTCTTGATCAAAAGACCTGGAAGAGCAGTACCTCCAAGGTCCAAGTTTATCAGAAACCTTCCATGTGAGCAGTGGCATCATTTTAAATCACCCACCCACCCCATCCTTGCCCAACATGTGCTATATTGCAGTACTGGGGCTCACCTGGTCACTACTCAACTATACTCTTTTTCTGAATTCTACACCTCCTGAAGCCCCTCAGAGAGAAAGAAAAAAAAAGATCCTTAGTCAAAACTTAACCAGGCCCTTGGACCTCATCTTGTTTTTCTTTATTAATTCAAGCCCCCAGCTTTTCCCTAGTTCACCCCTCACTACACCAAAGACAAACCTAAACTCACTGCCACAGTGTCGTTTATGAGTCGCAGGGATCTGAGAAAACAGATTGGAACTTCCCCGAGGGGGTTCTGAGGATGTAAATCTTCACAGGATTACAAAGCCCAGTCTTTCTCCCGAGGAGTGCATGATGGCTCTGAACTGCTGGCCTTGCAGTTATCCAATCCATTACCATGATTCCACCACTAAAAAACAAATATGCCAGTCCTCTCGAGATATATGTTTGTGAAATACTTCATCATCACTTGTTTCCTGGCTATCAGCTCTTCTGAAATAAAAACCCAAAACGTCTGCTGTGAAGTCCAGCGAATTGGCCGCATTCCCTAGAGACGGGTTTCTTTTTGCGCTGCCATGGTCTTGTTGGAGGGTTTCTTCCAAATCCATCTGTGATCTTGTTATAACCAGCACTAGTTTTCAAGACTCTCTAACTCCTGGAGTTAAAAATCCTACATCAGACCATTTCGCACAGAGATCTCTGACTTCCTCCATTCTGTGAGGTGTGTGACACAATGAACAGAAGAAGAGGAGTCTGTTTAAAGTGTTAAACTATACCAGACTAGTGTTCCTCTAAGTCAGTGGTTCCCAACCTTGCGAATGCTGTGACCCTTTAATATAATTCCTGATACTGTGCTGACACACACCCCCAACCATAAGGCTATTTTTGTTGCTACTTCTAACTATAATTTTTCTACTGTCATGAATAGGGCAACCCCTGTGAAAGGGTGGCAACCCCCAGTTTGAGAACCAGGGCTCTACGTGATCCCGAAACCAGAGGCTTCTCTCATGCCCCTGAGCTGCTTCTTTGTGAAGCAAGAGTTGTGCATCTCTTTCTTCCTGTGAAGACTCAAGCTCTACTGCTGTGTCTGACCAAATGTTTTGGATTGGATAGCATCAACGGTAGTTTCCTAACCTACAAGAAAAATTTCCATATTTGCCATTGTGGTAGTCCGGGTAGACTAGAGAAACAAATCCATAGAAACGCCTACGTGTATGAGAGAGTTTTATATGCAGGGTAATTATACTTTAAGAAAGCATCCCAACTCAGTCTAATCCATACCCATAAGTCTGATATTAGCCCATATGTCTGATACCGATCTATAAAGTCCTCTTCAGACTCATGAAACACATGTCCTGATGCCACATGCAGGACGATCACAAGCCAGTGAGTTGGAACTTTTCTGGATGCAGTGGTCTTATAAGCATCTCGGTGTGAAAGGAGTCTCTCCATGGCTTCTCTGGCTCCAGAGGTCTCCATCCGGGTAGGCCTGTGTGGCTTCTCCTCAGCAATATATTACAGGGAGTCAGTCTGTCGGTAGAGAGACTCCAAGGGAGTGAGCAGAGAGAGAGAAGGGTCTCCTATCTCCAAGGAGGAAGGACGGGGGTTTCCAGAATTCGAAGGGGAAGGGCATGCTCACACAGAGGCCTCATTGCTTTCATCTTCATCGACAGGCCAAACTCTACCCCTTCACTCATAATCCTATCAAACTGACACCAGATTATGTAACTACCACGAATGTCAACTTGAATTAGTGAAATTAAGCAAAGTGTAGTGGTGTTGTTCAACAGTGGTGGTCTTTTTATTAGAAAAAGTGAGGAGGTTCCCCCCTCTCTGGCACTTTCCCTTCCTGCATACTAAATCTCTGCCTCCAGGGTTGGTCCTGTGTAGACCACCGACCCTGAGAGCTGTTGTTACCCTTCCATGTTCCCACCAAACTTGGATTCACTAGACTCTGAACCCACTGGCCTGTGATCTTCCCGCTTCTGGTTTAACTTTCTGTCACTGGACTGCAGCAACAAGGGTCTGAAGAAAGACTTTTGAATTAGACATAGGAATTTAGATTGGACTGGAATAGATTCCTTCTTGATATATAATTATTTCTTGATATAAGGCTCTTCTTATTCATAGATGAGTATCATTTGATTTGTTTCCTCGAGACAATCCAGCTTATCACAGCTATGGATTGGGGGATAAATGGTGTCTCCTAACAAACACACTCAATCCTTTTCCTTCAGAGATGAACTTTACCTTTTGTTTTAACTAATTGTTCCATCTGGAACACAACCCTATCCCCAGGTTGGATTCTGTCCCTTCACCTATTGGTATAGGAAAAGGCTAGATAATGACATTGCTATGTTCCTTATTCTTTGATGATTTCTTTTTGCTTAGCAAACACTGAGTCTGTGATCATCTAAGTGGTCAGTTTAGTCCCTCACACCTTATTTAGGCTAATTTACTTAGCAAAACTTTAACTTAATGAGATATTTGGTATTATGACCATAAATACTAGGGATTAGTAGCAGATTTAGGGATCCAGATTAAGACAACAAAATTCTTTTATCTTTCTGCATGAGTCCAACATCTTACATAGTATTCTGTAAAATAAAGTCAAGCTAGCTTAAAAGACAGGATTCCCAGTGATACTGAGGGTTAAATGTTGGGTGCTAACGTTAAAGTTGATAGTTCAAACCCACTGGCTACTTCTAGGGAAATTGATGAGGCTGTCTGCTGCCACTATGATCTTGGAATTCCATAAAGGGACACTATGACTCAAAATCAACTTGATAGCAATAGGTTTTACTGAAGGAACATAAATATGGTATTGAAAAAATGAAACTTTCCATCACTGGAATTTACCCCGTACAAATCTCAAATTAGGCATTGAATTAACATGGTTCGTTACATTTAATGATTTCAATAAAGATCAGGGCCATAGTGCTGAGGAATCAATTAGATCTTCTTTCTGGGGTCTTTAGAAAGCGATTGTGTTTGATTGCCTGTGAAAATCTTCTCCGGAATTTTTAAACTTTGCATGATTTCTTTGCGAATCCAAGTTATGGGAATTATTAGCACAGCTGACCACCTGTATCCTCATGATGATGAACAGTGAGCTAAGTCGCGATGCAGAGAAAGATTCCAGCACTGACTGGCCCACTGTGATGGAGTTATTTACACCTCTGGAAACTGTGCAGAATCTGACACATCTGAAATAAGGTGAAGTCATTCCTGGTAATGGAATTGTAAACTCGCGCTTACAAAGCTGCCAAAACCTTTAAGCATTCAATTGATGATTGTTGGACAATTTAATTTTTAAGATATTTGTGTCATTTTTCATTTACTGAGTCACTATATAAACAAATAAGGAAAGCAAGGTTAGATTCAGCGCGTGGCGAGAATAAAGAGATGCAAACTCTGTTTTCATTGACATGAGACGGAGAGTGAGGTGAGATAGACTGTCTTCAAACATTTATGCAGCTCTGTTCACATTTTTCCCCTGTCCCTAGTTTTGTGTAAGCAGGTGACTTAGAAATGTTCAGAATCAGAAGGTATAAAAATTGATACTAAAGTTTGTGATCTTGTTAGTGTTGAGAAGTCAAGGGCATTTTCAAGATCCAAGTTCCCTATAGCATTTTATTGAGTTAAAAAATAAAAAATAAGAGTCCCTTAGCAACATGCTATAAGACAGAGCCCATAACTTATATTTTAAAAAGCTAAGGAAGGTAGAGTGAGCCTTTATAATCAAATATTCCCTGCTATGCTAGATGATGCAGAATCATGATTTGTTTTGTTGAGACAATAAAACTAAATACTAGGCTCATTTTTATCCCCTGAAACCCTTTGTTTCTTTGTTCTGGGTAGCACATCCTCTCAGAAGCATCCAGGAGAACTGAGGAGGTCTTGCTGCTGATTTTTATTAGTGTTCTTACATGCAGCTGGCCCTTCCCTTTACTCCCTATGCCACACACCCCATCCATTCATAAAGTCCTACCTCCTTTAATAAATGTGCCCTACCTAACCAACTAGCCAACCCCATTAAGCCCTTCTTTCTTCAAACAAAATGATGGCAGTTCCTCTTGTTGACAAGTAATCAGCTTCTGCCTCATGATGTCAGACTTTCCGTCCTTGTCTGTGAATCTCAGAAAACTACTTTCTTTCCTTGGTCATTTCTTCTCTCCAAAGTGGAAGTCTCTGGAGACTTGATAAATAACCTCTTCCCCTTCACCCAAATTCTGAAGACAGAGAGAATTCACTCATTCAACCATCAGTCCTACTGTGTAGCAAAGAAGAGACACAATTAGTAAGTCAGATAGGAATCCTTACCCTCCTGAAGCCTATACACTACCTTCTGGAAAGAATGGGTAACAGAAGAAATAAGTCCTATTATTTGTTATTGTTCATGACCACTACTACACCAGATCCTGATTCAGGGTGATGTACATACAGGAACCAAATGCCGACCAAACTGTGATAAATGTGTGTGTATCCCAATTATATGTTGTTGTTGGTCATTGCTCATGACTCGGTGCATATGATTGCTTATGTTTGTGTTAGGCTGAGTGGTCTAGAGAAAAGAAACCAGTGATGTTCATATAACTATAAGAAAGAACTTTTTTATCTTGATGCAATTTTATACCAAGAAGACATTCCAACCCAGTTCAAAGCAAGTCCATGAGTCTGACTCTAGCAGAAGCTCTCATCAGACCCACTTAGCCAAAGATCAATGATACAGAAAGGTGAATCAGGTTGCTCTTAGGTCAGTGTGTGCAGAGTCACAAGGGTACAAGGTCAGTGGGAACATGGGAGGGGACCAACAGCTTTTGGTGTCTGCAGTCCACCTGGTGCTGCTCCTGGAGCTAGACATGGAATCCAACATGGAATCCAAGAAAGCAGAAAGGTGAGGAGAGAGGTAGAGAGGGACAGGGAGGGGGGTGAGAGGGAAAGAGACAGAGGGTCAGAGAGAGAGAGAGGGAGAGGGAGAAAAGGAGGGAGGGGGAGAGAGAGGGTAAGAAAGAGGAATACTTGGTCTCGCTTATAGAATGACCATCTCCCAAGGAGGGACCATCAGCCAACGACTTGATAAACAGGTTGGACACCCTCTACCTCCACACAGGTATCACTAAGTTAACATAAAGTCAAACTAGCATAATATTGTTGTATACTAGAGAGTCCATTAGAACACATAACAATCCAATATATAACAGAATGAAATATTGCCCAATCTTATGCCAGTTTCCCAAAAGCTGATATGTTTGAGCCTAGTGAGTGTCAATACACCTCATTGCAATTCCTCCTCTTGTTCACTGACCTTCTAGCAAGTATGTCTGACTTGTAAGACTGGGTTTTCCTGATAACAAGTCCAAAGTACACACGGCAACATCTTGCCATCCTCATTTTTCAGGAGCATCTGGTGTTCCTTCTTCTGAGACAAATTTGCTCAGTCTTCTGGCATTCCCTAATATAGTCTCTATTCATTGCTATATCACCACTCAGAAGCCTCAGACTTAAATCTCTGGAGTCCTCAAATTGATTCCTTCCTTCCTTCTTTCCTTCATTTCTCCCTCCCTCCTTCCCTCCCTCTCTACCTTCCTTTCTTTTCTCCATCCTTCTTTCCTTCTGTTAGTTGGGGTTGCCTAGAGAAAAAAAATCATAGAAACATATGTGTGTAAGAAAGAGCTTTATATAAAAGAACAATTGTATATGGAGGAAAAAAATCCCAGCCCAGTCAAGATGTGAGATATTATGTCTGATACCAATCTATAAATTTCTTTTTAGACTCACACAAAACATACAATGATGCCAAATGCAGGAAGATCACAGGCCAGTGTGTGGAAAGGTTGTTTACCAAAGTAGAAAGTTCAGTTGTTTTCTCTCAGAGCTGACGGTGATTTCAAACTGCCAACCAAGAGGATCACATGAGTACTACACCACCAAGATCCAAGTCCTCACGACTGGACCAACAGGCAACATCATGATAAATGGAGAAAAGCTTGGTGTTGTCAAGGATCTTGTCTTGCTTGGATCCACAATTTATGCTCATGAAAGCAATAGTCTAGAAGTAAAAAGATGTGTAGTGTTAGGTAAATCTGGGGTACAAGACCTCTTCAGACTATTGAAGAGCAAGGAGGTGACTTTGAGAACTAAGGTATACCTACTCCAATCCATGGTATTCTTTGTTGCCTCATATGAATATGAAAGTTGTACATTGAATAAGAAAGACCTAAGAAGGATCTGTACATTTAAATTGTGCTGGCAAAGAATATTGAAAGGACTGTGGACAGGTAAAAGGACAAACTGATCATGTTGGAAGAAGAGAAGAATGTTCTTTAGAGGCAAGGATGGCAAGACTTCATCTTACATACTTTGGACGTATTATCAAGAGAGACCATTCCCCAAAGAACATCATGCGTGATAAAGTGGTGAAGAAATAAAGAAAAGGAAGACCCTTGAGTAGATGGATTTTCCCATTTGCTGTATCATAGTCTCAGACACAGGGAAGATGTTGAGGATGCCACAGGACCGAGCAGTGTTTCGCTCAGTTGTGTGGAGAATCACTATGGCTTGATGCTGACTCAATTCCACCTAACAACAGCATACTGTCCATGATCATCTTCCTTGCTTTTAAAATGACATCTTGAAAATCGTACTTGGATTTCTTTAATAATGATTCTTTAATGATAATACTTACTGCAAGTTATTATAATGTCCTAGATTAGTATAAATACTTTTAAAACTTATTGTGACATTTACCAATGAGAGTCTACCATTTTGTATAGAAATTATCTTAGTAATTTAATATAATAGCTGCATATTTGAGTTTATATTTGAGATGGATGAAACCCTGAAACATAGTTTAACCACATAAAATAAGCCAGTATTTTCTCTGTTGTACTTCAACTATTAAGAATTATAATGACACAATTCCTAGGCATATAGGAGTATGTATGACAAGTGAAAACTGAGTCATATACCAGTATGGAAAATCTGTTCAGAACTATTTCACATAATTTTCTTTCAATTATGTTTGAATAATTACATTCTAACTGTAATTTACTTTGAAATCCCTTTTTATAAACATTTATTTGGTAGGGTAAGGAGTGCAATGACAGGACATAAGCTGCAGGACACCTGGTGCTTCTCTCTATATATATATATGTATATATGCACACACATATATACATATACACACATGTATATGTGTATAACTTTCTCTTTCTCAATTTAAAAAAATTTGCATACACACATAATAACATATATACTGTGGAATTTAATCTATACAAAGAAAGGCGTATGTGATGTAGTTGCACAGGCCTATCTCATCAAATCAGTGATAATACACTGTTAAGCCCCCAGTAAGTATATGCAGTTCTTTTTCCCTTCTCTCCCCTCCCCTTCCCCCTTACCTTACTGTTCCTTCTGTCTCCCTACCTCCGCCGCATCCTCCCTAGACCTGGCCTCATAATAGTCTTTGAAGTCTTATCCTTTTGGGGTAAAATCAATTTTCTTTTTCTTTTGTTCCTTTATAATTATGGTATTATAAAATATTTGGATTTATGAGATTGACTAACTTTGCTGAGCGAATTGCTCTCTAATTTTATTCCTATCGTAAGGTGTTTGACAGACTCACTGTATATTTTGGGGGGATATACTTCATATATCATGCAATTTAATCATTCAGTTATATTAAGATTTGTATAATCACCATAACCAATTTCATCATCATTGGTGTTTTTCCTTGTTTGTTGTTTTTAAATAGTTTTATGGGGGCTCTTACTTCTCTTATCACAAGCCATACATTCCTCCAATGTGTGAAGCACATTTGCACATATGCCGCTATCATCAATTTCTAAGCATTCTCTTCCCACTTGAGCCTCTGATATCAGCTCCCCACATCAGTTTTTAAGCATACATATTATTCCATTGTTTAAATGTACTAGAGTTTATTTGACAATTTCTGAATAGTCAGAATTTTTGTTTCCATCTTTTTGTTATTATACAATTGTGACAGTAAAGCTGGGCATGCATCCCTCTGTTCGTGTTTCATTCTTTATTTATTTAGGGAATATACCAAATAGAGAGATTACAAGATCATAAGGTGTGTGTGCATTTGCTTAAGAAAGAGCCATACTGATTTCCAATTCTGCAATCTCTCCAGCAGTGTGTGAGTGCTCCAATCTCTCCACATCCTCTTTAGTGTTTACTATCTTCTGTTGCTTTGAATTTTGCTAATAGTGCCTTGTGAGGTGGAATCTCATTATTGGTTTAATTTGTATTTCTCTTATAGCTTATGAACATGACCACTTCTTCACATGATTACTTATCACCTGGATGTCATCTTTAATAAATTGTCTATTCATATCTTGGACTCATTTGTTATTTGCGTTTTCCTTAAGGTGTTGTAATTTTTATAGATTTTAAAGATTAACCCTTATATGATATATCATAGATAAATATTTTCCCAATCTGTGGTTTCTCTTTAATTTATCTTAATGGAGTCTTTTGGTATGAGTAAATATCATATTCTTAGATGGTTTTATGCTTCTATTTTGTTTTCTATAGTGTGGGTAATTTTTGTTATGCTTAGTAGTGTATGAATGCCTTGTATTAGACATCTTAAGTTTGTTCCTATATTTTTCATTGATAGTCTTTATGGTTCTAGGGTTTATATTTAGGTCTTCAATCCTTCTTGAATTCGTTTTTTAACATGGTGTGAGATGTGGATCATATTGCATGATTTTGCATGTGGAGATCCAGTTTTCCCAATATCATTTATTGAAAAGATTCATTGCTCTTCACTTAATTTCAATCTTTTATCAAAGAGAAGGTGTCTGAAAGTACTTGCTTGCATTTCTGGATTTGCAATACTAATTCATTGGTCTACATGTCTATATTGTACCAATGCTAAGCTGTTTCAATTACTGTGGCCACAAAATAGGTTTTAAGGTCTGAAAGAGAAAGACCTACTTGGTTTTTATAGTGTTTTCTTTATCTTGGGTTTCTTTCCTGTCACGATAAAGTTGATGATTCATCTTTCCTGTTGTTATTTTTTAAGAATTATGCTGAAATTTGGATTGAAATTGCATTGAATTTATAAAGATTTATAAGGTGTTTTTATTAATATTGATATTTTTGCTATATTTGTCTTCCTATCTAGGAGCATGACACAGTTTTCCATTTTTTAACTCTTTCTTGGCTGCTTGTACAAATTTTATCATTTCCTCTGTATAAGTCTTTTTGTTTCTCTAGTAAGATTTATTCCTAGATATTTTGTCATTGGGTAATTGTTGCAAATGGTATTGTTCTCTTTATACCCTTTTTAATGTCATCTTCAATATACAAGAATCCAACTTGTTTCTGTATGTTGATTTTATATCCTGTAGCATTAACAATTTTTTCAATTAGCTCCAGGTTTTTAAAATTGCATTTCCATGGTTTTCTATATATAGGATTGTGTTATCTGCAAATAAAGAGGGTTCTTTTTTCTGTGTCAGTGTGGATGCCTTTAATATATTTTGGTTGTCATTTAGCCTGAGAGAAGCTTCCTGGTGTTCCTCATATTTCTTACTGATTTTCTTTGTTTCTCCTTTAAAGAAAATACAATATATGAATAAAATGAAATAAGATGCATATACAATCACCATTACTTAGTTAAAATTGAAGTTCTCCAGATAAGACCTTTTTATTGTTGCTAGATGCCATGAAATTGGTCCAGACCCACAGCGACCCCACATACAACAGAGAAAAGCATTGCCAGACCCTACCCCATCCTCTCAATCATTGCTGTCATTGAGAATGTTGTTTGATTTCTTTGCCCCAACCACTGTGCCAACCTACCTTTTCCACTGATCCTCCACTTTACCAACATAATGTCCTTCTTCAAGATTGTTCATGTCCAGGGGAGGTGAAAGAGAGTCTCTTCATACCCACGTGTAAAGAACCTCCCAGGCAGATGTGAAAAGAACATGGAATCTTCTTCACCAACACTGCAGTTCACAGGCATAAATTCTTCTTCAGTTTTCCTTTTTCACTGTCTGGCTTTCATATATATTTTAAGTGGTTGATATACGATGACTTGAGTCAGGTGCACATTAGTCCTCATTTTTGCCCTTTTTAAAACCTTCTAAGATGTGTTTTGCAGCACATTTTCCCAGTTCAATATGTCATTTCAAGATCTGTCTTGGAGTGCAATGCTGTCTGTGATAGGACAATGTCAATGTACTTACAAGGAAATTCAATTGATACACTGTTGTAAATTTATGCACCAACTACTGAAGCCTCTGAGGCAGAAATTGACAAATTGTTATCAACATCTTCAGTCTGAAAGTGATCACACATGCAATCAAATTTCATGTATAATTATTAGCAATTGAAATGCAGAAGTTGGAATGAAAAACAAAAGTAATTGGAAAATATGGTCTTGGCGATAGAGATGAAGCTATTTTCAATGGCCTCATATATAAAAATGGTGAGCTTCATCTCAATGTTTTAGACATGTTATCAGAAGATACGTCCCTAGAGAAGGACATCATGTTTGATAAAGTGAAGGGGCAGCAAAAATGAGTTCTTCATGGATTGATGCAGTGACTTTTCCCATGGCCTCAAACATAGGGACAATTCTGAGAATGGTGGAGGATTGTGTGGTATTTTCTTCTGTTGTCCATACCATTGCTATAGATCAGAAAGGACTTGAAAGTACCTAAAAACAACAATATGCCATTTGACATTGATTGTGGATAAAAGTAAATTGAAAACCCTGACAATTCAATCTTTTCTTGGTTTTTCATGATTTTGTTTACTGGTTCAGTTGTGAAAATGTTTATGTTTTTATTGGTGCAACTAGTGGGTAGGCAATGCACTTCTAAGTGAAAGGGTTGTGATCCAAACCCACTAGCTATTCCACTGGTGGGGGAGGGGCAGGAGATGAGGCTGCTTTCAGGAAGATTTGCAGCCTTGGAGTCGGAATTGACCTTGTGGCGGGGATTTTCACTGTGCTGTGATTCATTTTGAATGTTGCTGTTTGGGGTTTGTTTTTTTTTTAATCTTTATCATTGTTTTAAGTCCTCTTCACATTGAGCAAGCAGTTGCATATCACAGATTGCTAATGAGTTGTTCACCAAACCTGGTGACATAATCTTCTTCATATAGTCTAGTGTCTCAAATTGTTTGCTCAACATAGAGGTTAAATAAATATGGGCAAAGATGCAGGCCTGATGCTCACCTTTTCTAATTTTAAGCCTAGTATTTTATTTATTCTAATGACTGCTTGTTGATCTATTTAGAAGTTTTGCATGAGCACAAGTAAGTGTACCAGAATTCCCATTCTTCTCAATGCCATCCAGCATATTTTTTCTGGTCTTCATAGATGAATGCCTTCTTATAGTCAGGTTAATATCGTTCTGGTATTCTCTTCTTTCCGCCAAGGTCTATCTGACATCAGCAATGTGTTCTTTCCTTCCACTTCCTCTTACATATCCAGCTTGAATTTCTGACAGTGGTATACTGCTACAACCATATTTGAATTAGCATCAGTAAAATTTTGCTGGTGTTGGCTATTAATATTTTTTATAATTTCTGCAGTCCATTGGATCATCTTTGTTTAAAATGGACACAAATATCCTTGTTACTAGAAGGTCTGGCAGTTTGGCCAGTTGTCTTCCAAATTTAGTCTTAGTGGAAGTAGGTGAGTGCTTCCAGCATTGCGTCATTTAAAAGCATCTCAATTGGTATTCCATCAATTCCTAGAGCTTTGCTTTTCCCAGCAGACACCCCCCACTCCTGGATCTTCTCTCTTGATAGTTGTGAGTACCCTAATCTTGCTGCTGACATGCCTTCTGTTATACCCAGCTGGATCAACAAATTGACTTGTCCTCAGGTTAGAATCTCAAGCTTCTGTAGCAAATGGTGGGGGTGGGGTGTGTGAGCCCTTGTGTGCAGTGTAGAACTGCTCCAGAGTATTTCCCCGGCTCCAGCATCCAAGGAGTCCTGGGTGGGTGGGCTCGAACCGCCAACTTTTCAGCTATGAGGGCAGCACTTAACTGCTTGTGCCACCCTGGGGCACTAGCATCCCAAGCTTTTCCAGTCACAATTAGGCCTGTTAGCAACCACTCCCAACTGAATAAAACAATCCTGTCAGCATTATCAAACACCAAGTCTTACCCAACCTCAGTATGAAAAAGTTTTTTGGTGGCCAAAGCAAAGACTATGAATATAAGGGCCAGCTCATTCAAATAACTCAAGGAAGCACACCTGGTTAGGTTTAAGCCACCCACTTTTAGGTATTAGTTGAATGTTAACCCCTTACATCATCCAGAAACCTACAGTATTAATAGATTTGGGCTGCTAATTCATAAACACATTGCTACCATGGCTTCTAACTCATGTAGGTAGTATACCTTCTCCTAACTTCACATTCATTTTTGAAATAAATGAAATTCAGTTGCAGTATTTTTAGAAAACATTTGATAAATAGTTCTTATTTATAATGCAAGACGACCAGCTTCTCCAAGGAAGAAAGACAGGGCTTTCTTCACCCACAAAGAGCTATCATCCAGAAACTCACAGGGACAGCTCTACCCTGTCCTGTAGGGTCACTGTGAGTCAGCAGGGACTCGATGGCAGTCATAGTAGTTACTGACAATATACCACGATGTGCCATCACAGGAAAGTCACAAAATCTCCACCTTTTAGGAAAGCTAACTATTAAAGTTTGCTTTCCACTAAACACAATACACTGCCTCTTCAGTTTGACCCCAAGAAATGTAAAAGCTAGCAATTTAAATATATTTGACAGATATTAAAATAAGTTCTAAAATTTTTGTATATACTGAGTAAAGTGAACCAACTGGAAACGTCTTTTCAACAAACTCACAGCCATTGATTAAATTCCGTATGTCCTCCATAGGTGCCATGATGGAGCAGTAGAGTAAATGTTAGACTGTAAACCATAGGTCAGTGGTTCAAACCACCATGGGAGAAAAGTGAGAGTGTCTGTTCCCATAGAGATTTATACCTGGGGAAACCCTGGCTAGGATGACTATGAGTTGGAAGCAACTCAAGGATAGCAGGTAGGAATATATAACCCATGAAGGGTCACTATGAGTCTAAATTGGATTGAATGACATCTAATAACAGCAGCAGCCAAGTTTGAAAGACAAGACTACTCCTTCTGTCCTCGTCTCTCATAAGTGAAGCCTGGCATGTGTACTTTGCACCTGAGTTTCAAAATCAAGTGTAGATGAATATAAAAGCTGAGAAAACACCTTGTCCAGGAGATGGTTGCAGGCATTGATGGGAGGCTGGTTGAGAGAAGATGGAGATGGATGGGGATGTGCATATGAATGGAGGTATTTCTTTTGAAGCAAATGACCCTATGTGCTTTAGGGCAGAGTCCATATTTGTTTGGATTCCTGACCATTCTTAGATTTTATTTTGTTGTTCCCTTTGACTTCATAAGGGTGTTCCTCTTGTCGTTGTTTTTCCCAGCTCCTTTATTTTCCATATAAAGGACACTAACGTGCTTCTCCTGTCCTGCATGACATTGTATTTAGTGCCTGATGGGCCACATGCAGGCACCGGGGCAGCCCTGTTGAGCACATTCCTGGAGCACATCTTTAGTTTGCTCTCTTAACAGAGAATAGAGGGAGTTACTATCCATCTTGGCCTTGCACCCTCTGCATACAATGGCCTTATTAAATGATAGGGATTACCCTGCCATCTTTATATAGGCAATGTGTGTGTGTCTGTGTGTGTGTGTAACCTTCTCCATGCGTCTTACTTACAACATGTTCAAGAACTAAAACGTGCTGCCATGGAGTCATAGCGATCTGATGGAACAGGGTAGAACTGCCCACTATGGGTTTCTAAGACTGTAACTCAGTGGTTCTCAACCTTCCTAATGCTGTGTCCCTTTAATACAGTTCCTCATGTTGTGGTGACTCCCCCAGCCATAAAATTATTTCTGTTTCTACTTCACAACTATAATTTTGTTACGATTATGAATTAGGCGACCTCTATGAAATGGTCGTTCAACCCCCACAGGTCGTTCAACCTGTGACCCACGCGTTGAGAACTGCTGCTGTAACTCTTTACCAGAGTAGAAAGTCTCATCTTCCTCTTGCAGAGCCTCTGGTGGGTTAGACCTTGTGATTAGCAGCCTAACACATAACCATTACACACTAGTGGACATATTAGTGTGCTGTTTATCCTCGGTGGTTGATCATTGTCTGAACAAGTGCTGTGCAGCCTGTCATGCAGGGTGGCCTCCTCCATACACTAGGTATAGGAGAGACACATTCATGCCCTGTAAAGAGGTAAGAAAACAACAAGAACACATGACCCCAGGTGCAATCAAATGATGTGTTGCCTCATATTGTATCAGCCTTGAGATCCCATCCTGAATCTGTTGTTTCTGATAATGTGACATTCTGCCAATGTCCTGTTTCATTGGTTTGGGAGGGTCAGTAGATCACCAGGCATTTCTCCTTAATGTTGGAAGTCACCTCTACACTGACCAAACATGGGTAACTCTGTTGTCCTTTGAAATGCTAGCAGCACATCCTCCTGCATTGTTGCAACCTACAAGTCCCCACGGTAAATCAAAGGGGAGGACAGGGGAGGGAGGTTTGGTCCATCTTTGAGAAAGCGGGATTCATATTTCCCATGCCACACATCTGAATTGAAGTGATACTCATACCGCTGATAGGAGTTTCCACTTAACTCTCTCCATTCACCTTCCTTCATTTTTCAATATTTATCTTGTGTCTATTGTTATTAAGTGACTTTGATTCGGTTCTGATTGGTAGTGAACCTCTGTTCAAGCAAGCAAAGCGCTGCCCAGTGCTGTGACATTCTCAGGGACACTTACGTTTGAGCCCGCTGTTGCAGCCACGATATCAATCCATCTTGTCCAGGGTCCTCCTCTTTTCCGATGCCCCTCCCCTTTACCAAGCATGATGGCCTTCTGCAGGCTCTGGTCTCTTCTAACAACATGCAAAGTACATGTCAGATCAGTGTTTGACTGCTTACCAAAGGTTTGATGATTCCAACCCACCCAAGCCTTGAGAGAGTGATGAGACTGTCTGCTCGCCTCACTATCTGTAACAGGAACAGGGAGCCTTGTTCCTGCCAAGGGCCATTTGGAAACTCATAATGTCCTTCTTGCGGCATACTTGTCAAACATTGAAGGAACCCTCTGCTAATGTGATGGCTAGAACTGCTTCTGTCTGGTGAGGAGTATGACGCTGACTCCTACTGATGACTTTTGGGGCTTTATATGTCCCTTGGGCCAACATCTCCTGATTGACAGCCTAAGCAACCCTCTATCTGGTACTTTGGATCTAAATAGGCGTCATGGCTGTGGTTAGGGTTAGTCTTCCCTCCTGTCTTCCCCTACTTGTAACTGGATATTCTTTTTTCTTTGCTCCACAAGCTACTCCATTTACATTCTCCTCCACCACTTTCTACTCACTGGAGGGCTTGGTTCTGGGAGTGGACTGGTGATTTTGTCGATCTGGGAGACCTTGCCTCAGACCTCTGCCACCACTGGTGAATTGTAGTGAGTCCTCTCCCATCCTCAGAGTTCAGCCTGCTGGTGGAGGCCCAGTTCTAGGTACAGGAGACACCCTATCACACTCTTCTGCTGCCTCCTCCACAGACGCCGATACTGCCATGCGCTCCAGAACTGCATGTCTGGAGCCAGGAGGGAACCCTGCACACAATTCTGCTGTAGTGTTTTGTGTTCAGGTTTGGGGTGTGCTGTCCTCATTGTCTCACCTATCAGTTTTTGAGGGGACTTAGAGAGATTCAAATGCCAGACGAGCGCCATTTGTCCTTCAATCCTGCCCTTTATCTGGGCACATGGTGACCATGCTACAAGCAGCACCAAGTCTTAACTTCTTTCAGGATAAATGAGGCCTCCCAGTGCCAGCAATGTGAGGACCAAGGCCATCTCAGATGACTTTGGCAAGATGTCTTTGATTTGTCATGAGCAGGAATCCTTGGAGGATCCTAATTATGGAAAATAATTACAAACAAACACGCTGCCCTTCATTTCAGCTGTCAGGATGACAATGTAAAGAAAACATCAGACTTAGAGTCTTCCCCACCACTGCTGAGGATGGCATGATCTTAAGGCCACCTGCCAGGAGCACAGGCCAGCTGTTACAAGATTTAATTAAAGCAGTTTTGATAATTAGCACAACTTGTTTATGCATGTGAAAATAGTCCTTATGTGAGTATACCGGTCACCTTGTCAGTTATGGATGGTGGGGGAGAGGGAGAGATCAGTCAACATATGGAGTGGTGACCCAATTATTTAAAACCCCAGGAATCATCATGGAACATCCCTCTCTTCGTTGGCACTCTTATAAAATAAAGAACCAAATGTGTTTATATATCTATCTCTTCCTCTTTATAGAGAGAAAGACATAGATATATATGTTTGTGTATATATATGTATAAATACATAATAGACACATGTATATACATAGATTTTATTTTATTTTATTAATTTTATGTGTGTGCACGTATGTAACTATGTATGTGTGTTTTAATATACATATATGTGTATGTGTGTGTTTTGTTTTATTATATATATTTTAGAACACAACTTTGAAAATACATATTTAAAACAATTTACATATATTTAAAATATATGTGTTTTAAAATACAGACATGTGTATTTTATGTACACACACACACACACAAAACCAAAACCAAACTTACTGCCATGGAGTGAATTCTGTCTCAGAACAACTCTATAAGACACAGTAGAACATGTGTGTGTGTGTGTATGTGTGTCTGTCTGTCTGTCCCAGCTTGATGTCTTTCTCCATTGTGAGGGCCAGAATGGTGTTACAGTGTTCTAATTAAAGTTCATTGAATTGAAAATAACTACAAAATAGCTAAGCCAATCTTGGCAGTGACTATATTATGGAGCCACAGCCTTGAGTCCTGCGTGTGCCTCAGAGTTTGGCTGTCATAGCTACCGTAACTGCTATTCCTTAAAAATCCCTCTATGTTTTCCATATTTGCACTTTTATTTCTTGAGGCATTATCCAATCTTCTTGCCCTTCTTGGTGTGTTTCAGATGGAAAGGGCCATCTGTGGCTTCCCACTAGCTTAGTACCCTGACTGCTGAGAGCATAGGGTTGTGTGGAAAGGGGAGCCTGCACAGGCTCCTTAAAGGCCAGGGCCGTCATCAATCCACAGACTATCCACAATTAGGATGCACTGTCTTCTCTAAACCTTGTTGCCGGTCCCCAAGACTCTGGCCACCCTCCATCCTGCCACGACCACTTCAAAGCCTGATCATCGTACCGGCCAGGCTCTTTCTCAGGGGTCCCGGGACATCCACCCACCTGCTGGCCCACCACTTTCTGGTTCCTGCTCCCTGGTGACCCATCACTTCAGCCTAGATTTCTTACCAGGTTCCAGGTCCTCACAGACAGGAGCTCCCTACGTGGTCACTTTCTACAGGTGGTGCCCTGTCCCCACTCCTGGCTCCAGCTTGCCTGTGATGGAGTCACCACCTCTCACCCACCAAGACCCCCTCCTCAGCTCTCCCTCACGCCAGGCTAGCTCTCAATGACCTGCACTGGCACCCAGGGTGAGAGCAGGGTTTCTTGACCAGGTGCTTCCTCTCGCCCCTTTCCTTTCTGTACTTGTTCCTTTCCTTCCTTCCTTCATTCCTTCCTTCTTTCTTTTTCCTTCCTCTTCTTCCTCTCCTCTCCCGCCTACTCCCCTATTCCTTCTTCCCTTTCTCCTCCCCTCTTCCCTCCTCCCTCCCTCCTCCTTTCTTTCTTCTCTCCCTCTCCCTCTCTTCCTGTCACACTATTTTATTGGGGAAACTCCCCTTTGATGTTTGCACAGATCTGAACGGTGATGGGATGTTTTTCACATCATGTCAGCACTCCCATTGCGGTGCCCTGGTTGTTCCAGTTTGGGCCTTCTCCCTCCTCTGCTCCCATAGTGACTCATCTTCACTTTGGAGCCCACAATGACAGGTTATACCCATGAGGATAGATTCTTGGGCAAGCACCAGTCTCAGGCCCCATTCTGTGTGGCACCCGTGACTGTTTCTCAAGGATGTCTGCTCCCTGTTAATCAAGACCCTCATGCTCACACATAACTCAGTAGCTTGGTAACAGTTTTGTTGACATGTAATTCATGTGCCATATAACTCAGTGGTTTATATCTACTTGAAAGAGTGTGCAATCATCTCCAGAAACAATTTTCGAGCATTTTCTTCCTTCTTATACCCATTTTTACTAGTTCCCTCTTACCTCCCCTGCTATAGCTTGAAAAAAAAATTACCTAGTTGCTATTTCAAAAAATTCATCTATCTTAGGTTTCATATAAAGAAAATCACACCCCAAAAAAGCCAACAATGATGATAACAGCAATATCAAACTGTAGAAAACCTCAATCCAAGAGAAAGCAGAAGATAATAGAAATTAGAACAACCTAAAAAATAGGTCAAAAGGGAAAACAAATGATAAGGTGTTAAATTTTAATTTAAGTATATTTGAAATACTCAAATCAGAACCCTGATTGCATATTAGGCAAACTCACTGTCATCGAGGTCAGTAGTTCAAAACCGGCATCCACTCAGTAGAAGAGTGATGAGCATTCTACTCCAGTAAGGAGTTGCAAACACAGAAACCCACAGGGGCAGTTCTACTTATCCTACAGGGTGGCCAGGAGTCAGAATCAGCTTGATGACATGAGTTTGCTTTTGGGTCTCACCTAGAGTAATCCATTTTCCAAGGAACTCCGTGTGAGGGCAAGAGTATTCAAATCCTGGTTAGTGGTTTGAAGGAATTCAGTGGAGGCTTAATCTGGGTGGGGGGCCCCACAAATGGATTGGGAGCATTCACTGCCACCAGAGCCTTCTTCAGATAAGCCAGTGATTTCGTTTGCCCTCTCCAGGAAAAGAGACTGGTGCCTCTACTCCTCCATCTCCAGGGCTTCTCACAGTGCTTGGTTCCTAGTGAGTGCTTCTGAAGATATATGTAAGCAACAATAAAGCTATGAAATGGGGATAGCACTGTCCCACACACATTTTGATGCCCCAGATTTTAGACTTGTTTCTGGGTGTATGTGTCCTACTGATTCCAAAAACGGCACCTGTTTCCCCCTCCCAGCTCAATGTTTGAGATATGGAAAGCATGTCAATGACCACTCTTCACTCTGCTCACCCATTGAAAAACAGGATATGTTGATGTTGGTGAGTCTGAGACAGAGAAAATACACACTGGCTTTATATAAAGTAGTTTGCACTGTACTAAATTTTTAGCTCATGTTATACTTTACACAGTGTTCTTTGATCTAAAGATATATTTAAATAGTGAAAATTACATGAACTTGGAATTCCCTCCACTCCCAGTATGGCTTTACCTGTATTAGGAACCGACTAGCAGAAAATTCCAGTTTGTCATCTTAAAAGGGAGAAGCCATAAGAATTACTGTACAATAAGGAAGGAGCCCAACTGATATAGGGGGTTGTGAGTGTTTGACCGCTAAACACAAGGTCAGTTACTGGAGCCTGCCGGGCTCTCTGCAAGAGAAAGATGAGACTGTTCCCATCAAGATTTATAGCCTCAGGAACTCACAGGGGAAGGTGCACTCCATCCTGTAGCATCTCTATAAGCCCGATGACGGTGGCTGCCATCGTCTGACTGGTGATGGGATTGGTACAATAAATAGACAATTGAATATTCTGAAACTCCAAGCAGGGTCCAGTAGAGTTCCAACCCCTTCATTAAAATGAAAATCTTTCACTCTTGTTCCAAAATGGCATAGCCTCTCTCTTGCGCACAAAAAACCCTCAAAGAAAAGCTAGAACTTTTTAAAAAGCATTTTATTGGGGGCTCATACAACTCTTATCACAATACATACATCCTTTGTATGCCAAGCACATTTGTGCATTTGTTGCCAACATCATTCTCAAAGTACTTGCTTTCTACTTAAGTCCTTGGTATTAGCTCCTCATTTTCCCCTTCCCTCCCCGCTCCCTCCTCCCTCATGAACCCTTGATAATTTATAAATTATTATTATTTTTCATATCATACACTTATTATTTTCATATCATATTTTCATATCATACACTTATTATTTTCATATCATACACATATTATTATTTTCATATCATACACTTTCTGATGGCTCCCCTCACCCATCTCCCCATTTTCCGTACCCCAGGTAGGAGGTTATATGTAGATCCTTATCATTGGTTTCCCCTTTCTACCCCACCTTCCCTCCACCCTCCCAATATCGCCCCTCTCATCACTGGTCCTGAAGGGATCATCTGTCCTGAATTCCCCATGTGTCTGGTTCCTATCTGTAACAGTGTACATGCTCTGGTCTAGCCAGATTTGTAAGGTAGAATTGGGATCATAATAGTGGGAGGAGGGAGCATTTAAGAACTAGAGGAAAGTTGCATATTTCATTGTTGCTGCACTGCACCCTGACTGGCTTGTCTCCTCCCCATCACCCTTCTGTAAGGGGATGTTGCTTCACCTATAGATGGGCCTTGGGTCCCCAATTTGTGCTCCCCATCATTTATAATGATATAATTTTTAGTTCTCTGATGCCTGATACCTGATCCCTTCAACAACTCGTGGTCACACCCGCTGGAGTGTTTCTTCCATGTGGGCTTTATTGCTTCTGAGCTGGATGGCCATTTGTTTACCTTCAAGTCTTTAAGATCCCAGACACTATATCTTTTGGTAGCTGGCTATCATCAGCTTTCTTCACCACATTTTCTTATGCACACATTTGTCTTCAGTGAACATATCAGGAAGGTGGACATGCAATGATATGATTTTTGTTCTTTGATGCCTGATAACTGATTCTATTGACACCTCATGATCACACAGGTTGGTGTGCTTCTTTCATGTGGGCTTTGTTGCTTCTGAACTAGATGGCCGCTTGTTTACTTTCAAGCCTTTAGGATCCCAGATGCTATATCTTTGATAGCCAGGCACAATCAGCTTTCTTAACCACATTTGCTTATGGACACCTTGTCTTCAGTGATTGTGTCAGAAAGGTGAACATCATAGAATGCCAATTTGATGGAACAAAGTGTTCTTGAATTGAGTAAGTACTTGAGATGGACTAATGTCCATCTGCTGCTTTACTACTAACCCTATAAGTATATGCACATAAATCTATTTCCCCATTTTTATATATAAATATATTTACCTAGGTCCATGCCTGTATTTGGACCTCTATAAGTGCACTTTGCTTCCAAGTTCTTTTCTCTATTTCCGTTTACTTTCCTCTTGTCCCACTATCATTCTCAACCATCATTTGGATTTCAGTAATTCCTCTTTGTTAGATTACTCTTGATCACTTTTTATTAGGCCTCTCACACCTACCTTGACACTGATTTTGGATAACTTGTTTTCCCCTATATCTGGGTTGGTCAGCAACACCTTCCTTTTCCCACCTCTCCCTCACCCAAGCCCCACCCCCCACCCCAAACCATCAGTTCCATTGTTTTCTCCTCCAGACTGCTCATCCAGCCTATCTTATTTATCTTATTTACTTGCAGAGATAATAATATATGTACAAAAAACACAAAACATCATAAGATGAAGTGACCAAAGAAAACAAAATGATGATGACAACAGCAAAAGAAGTCCAGAAAAAAATATATAAATACGTTAAAAAAATAAAAATAACAACAAAAGAAAAACCTGTAAATAGTTCAAGGTCTAATAACGAAGTTTGTAGTTAATATTACATCTGAAATATTTAACATAAATTGTCCATTGGTTTATATCTATTGAAATGTGTTCTGAAATGTTGCTGCATAATTGAAGGAGAAAATTTTACATCTTCAAAATATTTACAGAAATTACTATGATATCTTACATTTTCAGAGCTCTGATTTGCCCTCACACCTTCCAAATATATGCCTTTTCAATTGCATTTCTTTTAATTTTCCACTCTTTTCAAGCTGTGTTCTGGCTTTGCAGTATCCAACTCATAGTCTCTGTGTGTACCTCACAGCTCTCCAAAAGAAAAGCCCACTGCTGTCTGGCCGATTCTAACTCATAGTGACCTGATGGGACAGAGAAGAACTGTCTCTTTGGGTTTCCAAACCTTTGCATCTTTTCATAGCTGCAGAATGGCTGGTAGGTTCAAACCACTGACCTTATGACTGGCAGCTCAATATGTAACCAACTAGCTATCATTGGTCTGTATATAGCTTCCCTTGGAAGTCCCCTAATACTCAATTCTTTTTTAAAATATTTCTTTTCTAAAATTTTATTTTTTTATTTTTTTAGGGGGGGGGCATCACTGCCCTCTGGTGGGAGTAGGAGGCCCAGCCTTGCTCCTGGAGAGTTGCTGCTGGATTTGAACCACCAACTCAGTGGGCTGCAGTCCTGCACACAACCACTACGCCATCAGGGCTCAGCCCTCTTTTTCTTTTTTTAGCAGTTTTATTAGCAATTCATCCACATGTCGTACAATTCATTTATTCAGGCGCACCAAGAAGAGTTGTACAATTGTCACCACATTCGATTCTAGAATATTTTCTTCCTCCCTGAACTCATCATTATTCATGTAATGATCTTGTTTTCTCATTGTGGCAAATATATAAACAACACAACATTGTCTACTTCCATAACTTCAACACAACTTCTATAATCAATTCAGTGTCATTGACTATACTTTTTGTGTGGTGCAATCATTATAAGTAGCCTTTTTCAGATTGTTCCACCACCATTGACATAAACTCCATGTCCCTCAAGAAAAAAATATTTCTTATCTTTGTTGTCTTACCTTGTAATTTGTGGCCCTCAATTTTTCTCATATTCAAAACTAGAATAATCAATTAATGAATAAAATGCAACAGGTAGAAATATAGCTGTACACCATATCTAAGAAAATAGAGCTGGCGTGACTTACTCAATGTGATTGTGTGAATCATCACCCCAAACAACCCCAGGCACAAACCTGAAATCCAAGACATATACACACAAGTATTTCTGCTGCTGGGCTTTGTAATCATTAGACCAGCCCCATCGAGTTTTGTGAGGCCTCGAAGGATGTATGTGAAGGAAAGAAAGCAGTGCTTTGCAGACAGCAAGCTCTCCTCCATAGCTGTAGAAAACCAGCTGCCCTCAGGTCCACTCCAACTCTGTCTCGTGGCTGCTATTTTGAAAGCAGATCACCAAGCTTCAGTTCCTAAGACACCTCTGGGTGCCCTCAGACTCCTACCCTCTGGTTAGCAGTCAAGGGCTTAACCTTTGCACCCGGGAAATGCTGGGCATTGTGAACAGGAGCAAGCACAAAGAGCCTTATTGTTGGATAACTTAATTTATGAGACTAAGCATTCTTACTAAGCACATCCGTTGAGGGGAGAAAAGGCCCATTTCTTTAGACCAGGTTCTATATAATGATTTCTTCTTCCTCTTCCATTTCTAGCTAGGTGGAGGTAGATTGGTACAACTAACCTTTTTGGTTATCAGCCAAACATTTCATTGTTTTTACCTTGTCCATAGTCACCTCTTTGTAGCCTCTTGCCTTGGGTTCTTTTGCTAGTGAAGATGTTAGATGGCAGGGAGAGCAGGCACCATGTAACAAATTTGTACAGAGTGGCTCAGAAGGATGGTATGTGGCTGCCAGAAGTCCCGCTGCTGTGAAGGGGAGACTAGGAGGTGCCAGGTTCTATGTCCTGGTGTGACTTTGTTGCATGCATGAGTCATTGACACCCAAGAAAGTGAGTTACCTATCCATTTTAATGACCTTCCAAACCTCATCCAATTTCTGTGTGCTGCCATTAGTCAGTGCACTGCATCCACAGTGTGTGTCACCAGCCATTTCTCTTACAGAACTCAACTTCTTCAACATCTCCGCCCAGACAGAGGTTCCACCTGGTCACAGTGTACTTCTCCCACAGGGATGCTGGATTTGTTTCATTTGCACCATCCCTTTCTCAGATATTTTTGTCTTAAATAAGAGGGCTGGGGGTGGATTACACACCGGCTTGATCTTGATTTCAAATAAGTGAAGACACTCTCCAGACACTTCTCTTTCCCTTCAGCAGTCCCCCCAGAAATAGTGCTACACACACACACACACACACACACAATTTCTTGCACATTAGGTTGTGTGATTCTGAGCAGAGAATGTGGGTGAAGAACTGCTGTGATCATTTATGAAAACAGAAGAGGCGCCTGCCAGGAATGCAAGCCAGATTCAGAAGATGACCAGGCATGAGGGTTATCATTGTTGATGTCCATGGAGCTTGGCTGAAAGCAGAGAATACCAGAAAGACCTGTTCTTGTGCATTATTGATGATGCCCAGGTGTTTGGCAGTGACACTCAGAACAGACTATGGGTAATATTGAAATGAATGGGAATTCCAGAGCACCTCATTTGGGCTCATGGACAGTCATACAAAGAAAACAAGGAACTACTCATATGGTTAAAAACCAGGACCAGTGTGTGTCAGAGTTGCAGTCTCTCCTCATACGTATTCAATTGTATACTGAGCAAGTCCTGGGCAAAGCTGCACTAGATGAAAAAGAATGTGGTCTCGGGATGTGCAGGAAGCTTCTTAGCACCCTGCGACAGGCAGAGGCCATCACCTTGCCTGCTGCAAGTGAGGAGGACTTGGAGCACTTGGTGATGAAGGTCAGGGATTGCAGCCTTCAGGAAGGATTGCATTTTAATTTAAAGAAAACCCCAAATTTTTACATCTGGCCAAATGGACAGCATCATGATAAATGGAGAAAAGGTTGAAATTTTCAGGGATTTCATTTTGCTTGGCTCCACAACCAGTGCTCACAGAAGCAGCAGTCCAGAAATCAGTGCTAATTGCATTGGGCAAATCTGCTGCACGAGTTCTCGTTAAGTGTTGAGGACTAAGGTGTGCCTGATCCAAACCATGGCATTTTCAGTGCTTTCATCTGCATGTGGAGTTGGACAGTAAATAGGGAAGAAGACCACAGAAGGATTGATTGCCTGTGGAATTTGGTGTTCAAGAGCTTTAGGAATGCTGCAAGCACCATGGACTTTCAGAAGAAGATCCTCGGTAAGATGGATTGACACAGTGGTTGCAGCAAGGGACTCAGTCATGAAAACAATTGTAAGGGTGGCTCAGAACCAGGCAGTCTTTCATCTGTTGTGTGTGGGGTCACTATGGGTCAGACATTATTCAATGTCAGGAACAATAATAGCAGCTAGGTTGTTTTCCTTTTGAAGTTCAAGTTTGTGACTTTGCCTTTGATTTAGGGGAAAAAACTGGGTGAGGGTTGAGACCCTAGTTCCCCCTCTGGGGTACCAAGGTTAATGATATAGGTAAATTGAGTGTTGTGTTTAATGAAACTGGCAAATTGAGAAGCATTTGCTAAAATCTAGAAATAGTTATCCATTAAAAAAAAATACACTCGTTCACATCTCAACTAAATTCGTAAAATATGTGCAATTTTTTATAGTAGGAGTATTTGCAAGTTGACCCTTGGTTTACTTTTGTTTTGTTTGTTTACCTTACACCAATAGAAGAGAGTTGGAGATAATATTTTAGAGCTTCAGTCCCCCAACTCACCTCCCGAGGGTCATAGTAATGGAGTCATGGGTCGGGGGCCATGTCTAGATTTTCCCTTTCAAAGCCCACTGACAGGCCTATCAAAGCCCACTGTTGTCAGTCAGACGACTAACTCTAGAGGACAGAGTTGAGCTACTCTGTAGCATTTCCCAAGATGCAAATCTTAAGGAAGCAGACTGCCTCATTTTTCTCCTACAGAACTGCTGATGGTTCAGAACCCCTGACCTTTGGTTTAGTAGCTCAGTCCCACTCCACTTCCAGGGCTCCTTGTTGTCGGGTCTTACCCACAGCCAACCAACTGCTGTCGCAACAGTGCTGAAGCACAGTGACGCGGTCAGACTGAGTGGAACTGCTTCCCAGGATCTACAGGGCTGGGAATCTTTACAGGAGTAGACAGCCTCATCTCTCCCTGCTGACATTTCTGTTAGCAGCCTGAGTCATAAACCACTGTGCCTTCAGGGCTCCTTTGTCAGGGCTAGCAAAGAAGCAGCATCCATAACATAGAATCAGGAAGACCAAAGAAGAATTAATGTACTTGAATCGTGGTGCTGGGAAGAATATTGAAAGTAGAACAAAAAAGTCTGCCTTGGAAGAAGCATGCCCAGATGCTCCTTAGAGGCAAGGACGGTGAGACTCCATACCTCGGGCTTATTGGCAGGCGAGATCAGTCCCTGGAGAAGGACGTCGGGCTTGGTAAAGTGGAGGGACAGTAGAAAAGAGGAAACCCCTCAGCAATGGGTTCAGGCTCAGGGGAAAGAGGGGGTATGGCTCAGGCCCAGGCAGGGTTCGGTTCTATTGTGCATAGGGTTGCTCTGGGTCAGAACTGACGCAAGGGCACCCAGCCACAGTCACAGCTTTGATCACAGTGTTCCCTTAGCTTCAGTGAAGAGGGAGAGCCAACGTGAGGAGGCAGTGGCGCGCACCTGATGTCACAAGAGCGTCTCCTCTTGGGGGACCATGACCCTGATGGCAGCTGGCACCTTGCCACCCACTTCCCAATATGAACCTGCAGTGAGCTAGGTTTGCTTCCAGAATGTCTGGGGACGCATCTCTCGGCTCTGTGCTCTCAGAGGTCATTTCGGACACAGTTTGTGCACACTTGTGAGACTTGCCAGGCTTACATGGATGCCTGCGTGTTTTCTACCATGAACCCAGCGAGAGAAGCAAGCTGTTGGGAGAGGTGCGTTTTTGTGGCACCCTTTTCTGCTTATAGGAGCACTGGTACTTTAGTGATGACTCATGCTCTGCGGTCTGCGAGATCAGGCTTTCAAAACCATCATCCCCTGTGTGGGAGAGAGAGGGGGGAGGCACACCACTGCCAGAAAGGTTTACATACACTCTCAGAAACTCCTGGCAGTTCTGCTTTGTCCTGCAAGGTTCCTGAGAGTCAGCATCAATTCTGTGGCACTGAGCTTGTTTTGTCGTTTCTTTGCTTGTTGGGGCTTCCTCTTCTCTGTCGGCACCATCACAGCTCAGGTGGGATCCTCAAGGACGTTCCCCCAGCGGCCACATCCTGCATGTGGTTCAGCCACCAGCGTGGTCACCAACCCCAGCACCAGGGGGACATGAGCACACCCCCCGCTCGTGGGGCATTCTTCTGTGTCTTCTTGTTTGTGCCTGCAGGGGGATTCTGGGAGAGAGGATGCCATGCGAGATGCAGTTTTTTTCAAAGACCCAAATGAATTGTGGAGAAATAAAATAAATGCTCATAGCATGATTACTTAAAAAAAATACAGCGAGTCAGTTGAACAATAGATTGGACACGAGTGGGAAGGGTGGGGAATGAGGGACCTGGACCAGGTGAGCTTTCGCAGAGGCTGAAAGAAATAAACACACCAACTCTTTCCCACCAGCCTTGCTGGGCGGCCCCTGGACTGCCAGGACCACCTCAACTTCCCCAGCTTCCTGCATTTGCCAGCCTGCTACTTCCACCCGTCTCTCCATGGCAAGGCGGTCATATGATCCTCTGTGGTAAACAGTGATTGGCAGAGAGAGGAGTTTTTGAGTCGATTCTAAGGGTTAAAAAGAGAGAGGAGGTGTGCTATTTAGGATAAATAACCTTTTAAGGAAAGGGGAAAATTCACTGCTTTTTACTGCTTCTGGGCAGGGCTGTGTCTGGTTTTGGTCACTGGGGTGTTGAGGGCTATTTTGGGATCAGCAGGGAAGCTGACCATCTGCAGGTGGTAGGGAGGAAAGCTGGAGACGGCCTGGCTGCTTGGTGACCCTGCTGAACCACTCAGTCCGCCCACCGACTGTAGAGCCCACTTAGCATCTCAAGTCCCGCAACAGAACACAAGCTACCCCAGGAATCAGAGAGCGGAGACTAGATGGCCAGAGCTTCAGCCTCCAGTGTGGAGATGGGAAGAAAGCCATTACAAACAAGAGGAGCGGGGCAGAGTCGAGTCTGGGAAATGGCCCATTCAAGTAAAGTTGTCCAAGGGGGCAGGAAATTAGCTTCTGTGACTTCAATAAAATAAACCTCCTTCTTCGTCCCTTGGCTTACAGCGCTTGTATTCAGCAATTTTTAACTTGACTGCTGAGTCAGGAATCCAGCTGTTAGCTGCAAGGCCAGCAGTTTAAACCAGCTCCAGACAAGAGAGGAGGCTGTCTGCTCCGGTGAAGATTTACAGCCCCAGGAATTCTTGCAGGGATCCTCAAACTATAGCCTGAGGGCCACATATGGCCCACCAAGGACATTTACCTGGCCCTCGGGGTGCTTTTGCTGCCCTTCCCTTCCTGCTTAGCAGCTGACGCATCCCTGGCCTGCAGTGAATTTGTTCACAGTTTTTGTTTGTTGTTTTTTTAACTATAGTCCAGCCTGCGGGACAGTGAACTGGCCCCTGTTTAAAAAGTTTAAGGACCCCTGGTAGTCTATGGGGTCACTGGGCGTCAGAATTGACTTGATAATAGGAAGGGATTTTGTTTTTGTTTTGTTTTGTTTTGGGGGGTTTGTTTTTCTGAGGCAAAACTCATATGCATGAGAACTTACTATGACTTCTGACTTACAGGGCCATTAGTTCAAAACCAGCGATCACTCCACAGGAGTGAGATGAGGCATCTTATTCCAGTAAGGGTAGGCCTGCCCCCATAGGTTTCTGAGACAAGAACAGAAAATCTCATCCTCAGCATCACTGTTGGTTTCAAACTCCGGGTCTGGCTGTTGGCCGTCCAACTCAGTGACTATCAGTATCTCTTCAGGACCTTGTGGCTTCTGGGAGCTGATGAGCATCCCCTCCCTCCTGCATATCCAAGGGTTCCTGATGTGTAATGGCACCAGAAAAAATAGCAAATGAAATGAACTCACGCTTCTCCGCACACTCCTCCCACAGCCCTTAGGGTGGTCAGGGCTTGGCTGCACAACTTGGAGGGACGATGGCAGGATGTCCACCTCCATGGATCATTGTAGCTTAAGCGGTGTTGGGCGCTACCTAATCGCAAATGACAATGTAGAGGATGACCACCGTTGTAATTTGCTAAATCTGGCCGCTCACATGTGCTGGGTCAGTCTATTCAAACTAGGTGCTAATATGAACAGTCCATCCTAGAGGAACCTAGAGGAAGAAATGACACTTTGCCTTGCTCAAGATGCTCCATTCTATTTTTTTTTAAACTATCTGGAGGGACGAAAGTTCCATACGGTCCAGGATCAGCACTCCTCCCCTCCCCTACTGCCTGGCCGGGAGGAGTGCTGGGGTGTTCCTCTGCTCTGCACTGTTGGGTCCTGGGACAGCAGGTCTGCTCACTGGGGTCTCTGGAGCTCAGGCCTGGGACCAGGCAGCCTCTGATAGCCTTGACCTTTTCGGACACGCCTCCTGACGTGTCAGCGCAGGGGATGAGTTGAAATCCAAGGCCCCTTTCAGTGGAAGAGAAAAAAGAAACAATGGATCTAAATGAATCAGGATTGAGGAGGGGGCCACTCCCCCACACTCTGCCTCTGGGCAAGTCATTTTACCCTGAATGGGAGTCTGGCTCTCACATACGAACCAAAGGGGGGGATTGAAATGAGTGATTTAAAGTCATGCAAAATGACTTAGTACTACCAGATGACTAAGTCCAGGAGGTCTGAAACCAGCTGTTACTTAATATATCCGAACTGATGTATCTGCTACCTGACATAGCAGAAATTTCTATAAAATCATGTTTAAATAGAGAACATGTGGTCCAGAGAGAGTGGTGTAAATGGACTGAAAGAGCACACACACACACATTTTTCTTACCATCCATCTTGTCCTTCTTTCTTCTTCTCTCCCTCTGTCCCATCATCCATCCTCTCATCCATCCACCCTTCCATCCTCCCATCCATCCATCCATCCACCCATCCATCCTCCCATCCACCCATTCATCCGTGCATTCATCCTCACATCCATCAAGGTTTCTGAGAGACGCTATACCATACAATGAAGTGTTCTGGAATTCCCATTCTTCTCAAGGTTATCCGTTGACTCCCGAAACTCAGCTTACTCTAATGCTGCTGAGAGTCAGCCACGCCTCCATCCTGTTCCTGCCTTCAGTTGTCACCTCCTGTCTCTGCTGTGGCTTTCACATTCCTGGGAAACAGGCCTGAGAAACACATTACAGTATCTCACCCTTGGATCTCTACCAAGATGCTCATTTCCCTCAAACTTTTCTGCACACACACACACACACGTTCCTCCCTGAGTGGGGGATCTGGGACTGTAATGACTGAACACCTAGTCTTTCACTTCCTGCTGCTCTGGCTCCACACCCCCTTCTATATGGGAATCATTTCTTTTATGTTCATGTTCCTGACTCCCTATACCTTTGGCAAGTCTAACTGCAAAAACCACAGTAGGTCTCTTTCAAATCACTGTACACATATCTACTTGGCGGGGGGGTGGGGGGTGAAGTGAGGCATCCATGTGTGATAATTAGACATGTATTGGCAGCATAATGTATCTACTTCTGTAACAGTAAAATAAAGTGATGATCATAATCATAATGACTAAACTGAACCAGTCACCATTCTAGAAGGTTTATAAAGATTAACAAATATATTATCCACCAGATTGTTGAAATATATCCTCTCATTATCCTCATTTATCAGAAGACAGAGGTAACTTCATATGAGCAATTAGAGGCAGAGGCCCAGAACAACTTGAACTTAGGCTACCAAGCCCTGTTTTCAACTATTATTATGCTGAAAGGAAGCCATTTGCAGGATTCCTTAGAGGATAGCTAGTCATGCACCAAAATGAAAAGATAAGCAGAAAGACCAGGCGAGTAGAAAAGCAAAATGCATTCTGAAAAGAGTGAAATGTTTGGTGACCAGAATCCAGGTTGTGAGGGAGGCATGTCTGAACATAAAGCTGGGAAGAGGGTATGGCATGGGTTTTAAAGGGCAGAAGAGTTTGCAGATGGATGACATAGAGTTGCCCACCCATAAAATGGTACTGTTCACATGCTGAAGAATAGCATGAAAGGGGAGGAGCTGGTGTCCCGGAAACCATCTGAGAATCAGCTCACCACTCATTCAATCATTCAACAGAGACACAAGGCAGCCTGCATGCCCGCATCAACAGGAAGTGGTATCAAGGGATCAATAGATAGGCAGTAGGAGAAACAGGAGGAAACAAAGAGATGATCATGGGAAATGGCCCGGTGGAGGCACGTACAGGATGAACCTCTGATATGGGTGGTTGGTTCTCCTGAGGAAGAGAAGGAAAGGTCCTCTGAGCTGAGAGCCAAGGCAGGTTCCCCGTGAATTGAATGTGGTTAGCTCCCCTCACCTTTGACTAAGATGATGGCCTTGTCCTGTCTAGCAGTCTAGATGCTGGTGACAGAATGGAAGCACTGTGTGAATGAGCATCTCAGATAGCTTGGCTGGCCGTGTTTGTTTCATGGTGAAGTGGGTGTTCAGTAACCATGTGTGAGAGACTAAACTCACTCCGATCTAGTCGATGGAGATCCATTGTGATTCATCCCGATTGAAGAGAGTGGAAATGCCCTGTGGGTTTCTGAGATGGTCAATCTTGATGAGAGGAGAAAGCCCAGTCCTTCTCCCAAGGTGCTGGCCGGTGATGTGTAACTTCTGACCTTGCATTGACAGCACAGCGTGAAAGCACGATGCCACCAGGGCTCCTTGACCATGTATGATAGGGTTTCCAGAAGTTTGCGGTGGGGGGTTGGGATCCATTATTTTTTCATTCCATTTTTCCACCAACTTGAAGGTCCATCCTTCACAAGTCAGAATGTTTGATGGATCCAGACAATCTCTTGATTGATTAGATTTTTATTAAACCCTGTATTGGTGGGTGACATTAAGTATTTGAGGTGACCCAAGCCTCATCCTTTTGCTTACAGAGCTCACAAACACAAGACCATAGACCTCCTTGCAGAGGAAATATGATGGAAAGAGCAATCTCCATAGACTAGACGAGATGCTGTCAAGTTACTGACAAAGGGTATAAGACCCTAGAAACCAAGTGAGGAGAGGACATTTGGAGCAGGAGCAGAAGAGCAGAAGAGCAGAAGAAGCATCCCGCTTGGTGTTCCTTGGGCTTCTGGGTAGAAGTGCAGGAGGTGACACTGTGGAGAAGGCAACTCCTTCCCTGAGTGAAGGAGACACTGATACTCCAGGGTAAGAACAAGAAGGAGCTTTTTATGCTGGTGCCTTGAAGCTTCTATGTAATCATCCCCCTGATTAGTAAGTTTTTCTGATGACAAAGATAACAAACATTCTAAGGTTAAAAAACCCTGACTTTGAACTCGTAGTTTAAGATGGTTCTTTCTGGAAGTATAGCCTGCTCTACAGACAACAGGAGGCCTGGTGGTGTAGTGATTATGCCTTGGGCTGCTAACTGCAAGATCAGTAGTTCAAAATCACCAGCTACTCTGAGGGAGAACAATGAGGCTTTCTAGTCCTGCGAAACTCACAGGAGCACTTCTACCCTGCCCTCTAGTCAACTCGATGGCAGTGAGCTTTCTCTGAGTTTCTGCAGACGCTAAGAAGGCTTGTGGTGCTGCTTTAGATTTGAGCTGTTAACCGCAAAATTGATGGCTCACACCCACCAGTTACCATCTCAGAAACTCTCTATAGGATCAATGTGAGTCAATATCCACTCGCTGGTAATGATTGGAGTGTTTTGTTCTTTAGAGAGTGGGGTCTCCCATGTTTTGTTGGCATAAACTCCAAACCGACTCTTGACATTGCTGCATGCCTTCACCGTACTGATTCTTCGGCTGCCCAGGCCCTGTGCTTAGACTTTCAGCACATTCGTTGAGTGATCTGTGTTCCAAGTGTTCTCTAGGTTCTAGGTGTTATGGTGCAGATCAAGGTTTGCAGGACTACCAGTTTGGGGAAGTAAGAGCATGGTCCTGGTAAACAGTGACCACAGGTCTTTCTTAAGAGATCAATCCAGACCCTTTGTAAAGACAGTTGAACCTTGAACTACATGGGTTTGAACTAAGAGGATTCACTTATACTCAGCTTTAAAACAAGCATCAAACAAGCACCACATCACCCCATCCATCTCCCCAGTAAGCTGAGGATCCCAGTCAGAAGTGTCCTCCCCCTTCTTGGGTATTTTTTGTCAATAAATACTGTAAACCTTGTATAACTTGGTGGGACCCGGACATGGAAGCATGCTGGAGTGCTTCCAAGAAGCAGAGAATGGCCCAAGAAGTTGAATAGCCTAATGTGCATGTGGATTGAAGCAAGGTAACATAAGGACCATTGCAAAGATAGAGAGAGAGAGAGAGAGAGAGAGAGAGAATCCATGAGGGTGTCCTGGCAACCAGGCCATCAACTGGAAAACCACCCACCGTTTGCCCTGTATTGAAGATGTTGCTTTTCTGTGAGATCGCTGGAGTACGTGTCATGCACAGGGCACAGAGTGAGTGTTAAACTGATGGCTTGTGGCACCAGGGAGACTTTGCATCAGCAGGCTCGCTGTGGTTGTTAGAGCCCTCAGGTTGGTACCAATTTGCAACCACCTGACCTGCAGCACAAGGAAGCATCACCCAGGCCTTTACCATCCTTATAATTGTTCTTATATCTGAGCTCATTGTTGCAGCCGCTGTGTCCATCCATTTCACCACGGGCCTTCCTCTTTTCACTGCTCCTCTAGTTTATCAAGTATGATGTCTTTCTCCAGGGAATGGTCTCTCTTCACAGCATGTCCAAAGTGTGTGAGACAACGTTTGCCTTCTTTGCCTCTAAGGAGAATTCTAGCTGTGTTTCCTGTCTCTTGTTCAGATTTGTTCTTCTTCTCACAGTGCATGGTACATTGAATATCCTTCACCAGCACCATCATTCAAATGCATCAAGTCTCCTTTGGGTTTCCTTATGCAGCGCCCAGCTTTCACATGCACATGAGGACATCAAAAATGCTATGGCTTGGGCCAGGTGTATCTTAGTCTTCAAAGCTGCTGAAAAACCAGGCTGTGGAATTGATAGAATGGCAGTTGAAATGTTCCAACAAGCTGATGAAGCACTGGAAGTACTCACTCAGCTATGCCAGGAAACAGGGACATCAGCATTTTGGTCAACTGTCTAGAAGAGATCCACATTTGTACCCATCCTGAAGCAACAGAATGCTCACATTATAGAACAGTATCATTACTATCACAGGCCAGTAAAATTTTGATGAAAACCATCCAACATCGATTGAGGCAGGACATTGGCAGGTTGCTACCCAAGGTTTAGGTTGGATTCTGAAGAGTAGGCGATTAATAATTGCATTTAATGCATGATATTAAAGTCATGCAGTTTTTTACTATGCTGGGCTCAGCACCTAATGGGTCACATGTATTCCTCTCCCACTGGGAGAGACATGGTTTTAATAGTTGTTGTCTATTCTTGCTTCCAAAATTTCAAGTCCAGACTTTGTCCTGCCCCTCCATCACCCCCTACCAGCACATCTAGACTCAGGTCACTTTAATCCAATTGGCCACGGTCATCTGACACTGCTGTCCCCACTCTTGTGCCACATCTCTGCTCAGGATGTGATCCTTTCCCTGAAGTCTCCCTTTTTTATCTCACCAGACTTTGCTGGGGTCCCACATTCATAAAATGTTCCCTATTCATTCCAGCCCAAAGTTCTCTCTTTTTACAGAACCAGGCCTTTGCTCTCTCCTGTTGGCTGACTGGACTCATTGAGCATTCATTTCTTCGTGCACTCCCCAGAAACATTACCTAACCTTTCTGTGGCTCTATTATTTTCTCTTCAGACAATAGAGAGAAGATTAACATCTGTAGCACATACAATCGTTTAATCCTGATGATGACCCAGTGAGTTAGGTACCACATAGCAAAAGATAAATGAAGGCCCAGAGAGCCTCTGTCACTTTCCACAAGTCTCAGAGCTCATCACACAGGAGCAGTGGGCTGGAAACAACTTAGCCTGAGCCCAAACCCATATAGCTTTCCACCAAGGAAGTACGCCCTTCATCCATCTATCCATCCATCCATCCATCCATCCACTCCCCCATTAAGCACTAGCAATGTTCGAACATTGATCTTGGAGAGCAAGTCTTATTTGTTCCAACATACATTCCTATTATACCTCCCCTCCATCTTCCCACATACCTCCCCATCACTCTAGACTGCGTTACCAAGTAGACACATTTCTTTCTGTGACCCAGTGCAGCTGTAGCTGTCATAGAAATAGCGCACATGACTGGCTTAACAGAACACAAATTTGTCTTCTCATGCTTCAAAGGGCTGGAAGTCTGAATTCAGGACATCAGTGCTAGTGGGAGTCTCTCTCTCTCTCTCTCTTTCTCTCTCTCTCTCTCTCTCTCTCTCTCTCTCTCTCTGTCTCTCTCTCTCTCTCCCTCCCTCTCCCTTTCTCCCCCCCCCTCCCTCCTTCCTTCCCTCTCTCCCTCCCTTTTGCTCTCCTTGGAGGCTCTGGAGCAAGTCCTTCTCTATTGGAGTTTCTGGAGCCTTGTGTTGCTGGGTTCCTAAACAACCTTTCTCTGTCATGTTTCTTCCCCATTTGTACTGACTTGTCTTGATACCTATGGACACCATCAAGAGATTAAGTTCAGGACCCAAGGACCTTCTGGAAATGGCCTCATTTCCAAAATAGCAACAACAACAACAAAGCAGCCCAATTTCCAAATATGAAATGGTGTAGGGCTAAGGATGCTAGCACATACTTTTGGGGAGCACAACTCAATCCCTGACAGCATTGCAATGTATCCAGTATATTGTTTGCATTCTGTTTCTAGGAGGTGATTAAGTATGATCAAGTATAATCAAGGTATAATCAAGTATAAGAAATTCTCACTATAAGGGATTATTGACAATTTGGTAACTAGTCCCTGCAAAATATGCATAGAAAATTATGTTCTGATATGAGACAACCTTTGCTATCCTCATAATTTTATTTTTCTTAAAATTGCTTCCTGAAATTAACTTCACCTGAATTAATCCTACTAACTTCTAATTATTTGGTTGAGTTCAGAATACATAAACTAATTCAGGAATTTTTTGGGGTAAAATACCATCATGTTTTGCAATTAATTCCAACTGTAAAAGCCACATGTCGTCTCTTTCTAGCTCTGAATTCTTAAAAAGCTTGGCTCTTTCCAGTCCTATATATTTTTCATCCTCTTTTTACTTAAAGTTTCTTATGCTCAAATATGATAATGATTTCCTGCACCTTGGAACTATCATTTAGCATTAAGGAAAATCATGATAAGGAAAGGGGAATTTCAGGGACATAGTTCAATATATCATTTACTCTTCCTTGTCATCACACCATTCCCACCAGTTGACAAAAAAAAAAAAAGCTTAAAAGTTTAAGGAAATTCTTTAAACTTTATGACAAGTGTCAGAGAGAGTGGTGTTCAAATGTATAGAACAAGGACTCTCCTTTTTATTTATTGCCCCAGAAAGTATCACTCAGTGACTGCTGCAGCTAGTGGCACACAATTCCTGGATAATAAAGGTTAAGCATGCATAAATTCTAGGCCTGCTCACAAGTGACCTTTAGCTGTCTTGTTAGCGTTTTCGACAGGAACTTAAAATAAGGTTATTCTATAAAATATTTTGATCTCCTTTCCCAAGTCCAGATTTGTTGCTCTGTAATTAATATCTCCCAGTTAGTCAGGGCCATCAGCATTTGCAGTCAAGACAGCAAGCTATGGAAGCAGGGGAAACAGCCCAGGGATAGATGGGAGCCCACACTCTCACTCTCACTATGAGGTCAGGGCTCTCACAAGTGTCAGGAAGCCCCCCCAAAGCTGCTGTTTCTCCCTCTAAACAACAGAAAACGTGCCTTCAACGTAGCCCATGGTGATCTGTTGGCCTCCACTACATTCTGAGGCAGAGGGATTCTATGTACAACGGAATGAAATGCTGCCTGCTCCTGCCCCATTCAATTCTTTCAGTCACTGTGTCAATCCACCTTCATGACAATTTCTCTCTCTTTCTCTTTCTCTCTCTCTCTCTCTCTCTCTCTCTCTCTCTCTCTCTCACACACACACACACACACACACACACACACACACACTGTCCTTCTGTACAAAGCATTATCTCCTTTCCCAGGGAATAATCTCTCTTGACGGGAGCCCTGGTGGTGGTGTGGTTCAGCTTTGGCCTGTGCTCTGGGTGGTCAGCAGTTCAAAAGCACCAAGAGCTCCTCAGAAGACAGATGGAGTGTTCTGCTTCCATAAACAGTTACAGGCATGGGATCTGGCTTACAGGGGGTTGTTGTACGTCAGCATTGACTCGATGGCAGTGAATTTTTTGAGTCTCTCTTGATAGCATGCCTGAAGTACGTGCAATGAGATGAAGTCCTGCCATCCTCATTTACAAGGGCCTTTCTGACTATACTTCTATCAAGACAGATTTGCTTGTGCTTGTGACAGCCCGGGATGTGCATTTCAAATGCATAGATTTTTCTCCAGTTGCCATTACTCAATGTCCAACGTTCACAGACAAGACAATTGAAAATATTTTGATTTAGGTCAGACCCACCTTAATTTTCAATGTGATATCCTTGCTCTTCAACACTTTATCTGTCTATTTATTTATTTATTTATTTATTTATTTATTTATTCATTGTTACATAAATTAACCCATTGATTACAAGCCACAAAGGCTCCCAGTAGTGGAGCTTCTACTGGCCTTTCAGTTCCTTCAGTCTTCTGATGGCAGACTTCACTGTGACATCAGAGGTGGTATTGTAAGTTGAGGCCCACCAGCTACTGAACCCCAGTGTCAGATGCCCACAGTGTGTCTCTTCCTTTTGGTTTTGCCGCAGAAAGAGCAAGTGTACTTGGCAGGCTGGCTGATTTCAATTTTCTTGACCATTTTCCTGAGGGAGGCACCCCAATGCGCCCATATTTGCCCACGATCGGCCTTCTTGGCCCATGATCAGCCTTCTTGGTGCACTTGGTCATCTCACTGCAAACTCATTCCACATCAGAGAGGCTGTTCTGCAACACTCTGAAGTGGTCTTGTGCAGCAGATTTACCCCACGCGATGTGTGGACTGACCTCTTGACTGCCACATCCATGCTTATTGTAATGATTCCACTCGGTCCAGATGTGAGCTTTGACTTTCTTTACAGTGAGTTGTAATCCATATTGAAGGCTGCGCTTCATGATCTTCATCAGCAAGTGTTTCTAGGGCTGCTCACTCTCAGCAAGCAAGGTTGTTCATTTGCGTATCACAGGTTGTTAATAAGCCCTCTTCCTATCCTGATGCCTGTTGTTCCTTGTTAGAGCTTAGCCAATCTGAATGATCCGTAAAATGGAGAGCATAATATATACAACTAGATATTTTTGTCTACAAGAGGGAAGATAATTACACTTCTTGTTTGCACTACTTGTTTTTTTATTCTAAGTAGTGTTCTAGGGAATTATTACAGGAATCATCATAAAAGATTGTTTCAATAATAATTGATTTTCTGGAAAAATGATACAGAAAATACATCTCTGATGTGAACTGCCTTTACGTGTGTATGTGTGTTTTATTTAAAGAAAAAATATCACTCACCTCCTCATGCTTCTGACCTTTTAGTCCAAGTGTTATGGGGATAAGCTGTCCTATCTGGTAAGGCTGGGCAAAGTAAAATTTTATTACTTTGGACCAAAGGTCACTGTAAGATTTAGAGATCAACTTTCCCTGTGTGCTCTTTAAAAAGTTATAAAACACCCATTGTAAAAGGAAGTTCTCTAAATGAAATTCTTGATGTTTCTTATCAAAGTAGCCATCCATCAACATAGCACCATAGGTTTCTTCCTGATGGGAAGGAAGCAGGCCTTGCTTAGTTTTCCACTTCCAAGACTTCCTGATTCGGGATATTGTGCATAAACTTTGAAGGAAGAGTCCCCCAATTCCCAAGACATTGGGAAACTCACATTTTTAGATATGCTTGAAAAGCATACCAAAAATGTAATGCCTGCTATTCCAACTAGTTCTCATGAAAATGAAAAAGTTACATAACTGAACACTGGTTTACTGCTAAATAAGTGAGGGAGATGGTCTCTAACTCTGCATGAAGGAAAGAAGCTATCAATTTAGCAGAGTACAGAGTATGGACCAAACCAATGTCCCTCTGACTCACAGTGACTCCATGGACATCCAAGTAGGACTGTGCCCCCCACAGATGGTCAGTAGATGTTGGTTCAGGAACTGATCACCAGGCCTTTCTTCCACTGTCACATAACACATAAAAGCAAACAAAAAAATCTTCATCTCACCAAGTGGATTCCAACTTACAGTCACGCTGTAGAACAGACAGATCTTCTTCCCAGGTTCCTGTTCTTTCTCCCACTGAGTGACTGGTGGGCTTGAAGCAACAACCTCATGGTTAGAAGCCTAACTCTTAAACCACAGCACAGGGGTTCCTTACATAATGCACACATGTATGATACTGTAAAGTGAAGAACACACACAGAGTTAAATAAGCAAGCCCCAAATCAATCTTTCCCTTATATTTTGTTTGCATCTTAAGTTAATCTTAAAGATTTCTTTCTTTAAGGATGACCTTGAACTATTATCAATTCATTATGTGTGGGCATTTTAAAAATCATTTTATTGGGGGCTCATACGTACAACTCTCATCACGATCCATACATGCATCCATTGTGTCAAACACATTTGTACATGTGCTGCCATCATCATTTTCAAAACATTTTCTTTCTACTTGAGCCCTTGGTATCAGCTCCTCATTTTGTTCCCCCCACACCCTTCCTCCTTCATGAACTCTTGATAATTTATAAATTATTTTTCATGTTTTATGCTGACTGATGTTTCACTTCACCCACTTTTGTGTTGGCTGTCCTCCTGGGAGTGGGTTATATGTAGATCATGTGCTTGGTTCCCCCTTTCTTCCCCCACCTTTTCCTTACCCTCCTGGCATCGCTACTTCATTGGAAAGTTCTACGGGAAAGCGAGGCCTTTCTTCCGAAGACTTTAAAAGTCAGCAGAACTATTGATTCATTCTAAGTGATTTTCAGTAAAATGAGGGTAAACAAAGCCATTAAGAAGCACATCCTTAATTTTTACTAAAATTCCCACAACATTCCAGAAATGTACATTACTAGCGCCATCTTGATAAGAAAACAAAATACAACAGCATTTTATTTGTAGTTACAAGTAGTGGGATCGGCAAATTAATAGGAACTAATGCCCTCCTTCCTTCTATAGGATCATTCTGCTGACTGCCGTGGTCCCTGTTCCCAAGGTCCATAGCCCATTTTTTCTTAGCTGGGTAGGACCGGTCAGAGAAGTTATCAAAGCCTACTGATGCCAGAAGTCAGAATTAAAATCTGACTCCTGCTTACTTATCACCCCCCCCCCCATGATGTGCCTAACAAGGAGCCCGCTGGGCACAGTGATTAAGCACGGAGTTTCTGTGGGAGAAAGATGTGGTAGTCTGGCACCATAGAGATTGCAACCTTAGAAACCCAACAGGGAAGCTCTGCTCTGTCCTGTGCTGTTCTTACATGCTGATTCATAGTGACCCTGTGCATAACAGAATGAAGCACTGCCCAGTCTTGTTCTTATGCTTGAGCCCCCTGTTGCACCCCATGTGTCAGTCCATAAGCACTCTACTTACGCACCCTGCCGTAAGTCAGAACTCAGGCAGCGATTGAGATGTGCCTAACCTGGAGCCAGAATCAATTCTATGGCAGTGAGTTTTGAGTTGACAATGTTCTACCAGGAGTGGGGTCCCAATCCATGAGGACATATCTCCATTGAGTGTTCAGTCCAATGTCTCAGCGAGTTGGTGCAGTCAGGGTGGAGTCACATAGGAGAGGCGGTCTGCTCCTGTAGACTTACAGCTTTGGAGAGCTCAAGTTGTAATCCACCTGGGTCAGTGGGAAAGATCATTTCCTAGCCTATAACAGAACACAAAGGCTTATAAATGAAGAAATAGGAGGAGCCACAGAGGAAATTCACTAGGGATAGGCAGTGATAGAATGGCCTCCCTTCACTGAAGTCTTGAATGAGAGAAGTTGCCAGGGGCAGGCTGTGAAGGGAAGCCACAGTGGGTTCCAGAAAAACCTCCAGGAGGAGTGAGTTGGGTGGTGGTGTGAGGAGCATGCAGGTACTGGTGGCACCGAATTGGGAACCCAGTAGGTGGGGCGTGATGTGAAGGGCACAGAGCACCTATCAGGAGCCCCTCAGAGGACCTCTAGGAGCAGTAGCAGGGAGGGGCCCAACGTGCATGAGAACAGAAATAGGGATTAGGAGGCTCCTGTCGCCCAGACAAGGCAAGTTAGTGGCATCGACTCAGTCTTTAATGAGCAAAGTGGTGGAAAGTCGATGGACTTGGATCCAGTAGGTGTTCTGATGGATTCAACCGAGGGTTTGCTGGGAAGCACGTGGAGGATGCTTGAATGCTATGCAGAAAGTTTTCAGTGGCTTTTTCCTCTGAAGTGGAAAGCTGAGTCCTTCTTGGTTGTCTGTTCTTACTGTAGAAGCTCGGCCCCCAAACTGTTCATTTTGGGTGACCTGCTGGTTTTTGAAATGCCATTGACAGAGCTTTGAGCACCCCAGCAACATGCAAGACACCAAAGCAGAAGGTGGTGAAAGAAGTAAGGCCGAGGGCTCCTCAGAGGCCAGGATCGCCAGACTCCATCTCTCTTACTTTGGACATGTTGTCAGGAGAGACCGGAGCCTGTGGAGAGGCTTCAGAAACGAGGAAGCCCTTCAAGGAGATGCATTGCTACAGTGGCTGCATCGAGAGGCTCTGTCATAGGGTCCATTGGGAGGGGGGGTCACAGGACCAGGCAGTGTTTCGTTCTGTCATACATGGGGTCACTGTTGGTCAGAGCTGACTATGGCACTTGACAGCAACAACAGCAACAACAAAAGGTTGAGGATGACTAGCGGTGCCAACCACAGGGGTGGTGACATCCCACCTTCACCAGGTCCACCTTGTACAGGTGATGAGAACAGCAAAGGGTCTACTGGATCTGATCATTTAACAGCCTCCAACACCTGGCCTAGAAGCAGGTGCAGGGAAACCCTGGGAACAAAGGCCCATTAGACGTGGCTCAGGATCGAGAGGGCCATGAGCAAGTGTGGACAGTGACTACAGAGAATTCTTTTGGAAAACTTTACCATGGCTGGAAGGGAGTTTTCAGAAAACAGGTGAAATATAATAGGTGAAACAGAAGCTGGATATACTCATAAAACAGAGAAGAAATCGTAGTGGGAGGGCTGGGGGTGGGGGAACCAAGCAAAAGTGCTTCCTGGTACCCCTAGGAGTTTGAGGCCCAGACCAACATCAGCCACAAGGTGATTACAATTGACCTGCAACAAGAAGGAGCCCCAAAGACAGAAAATCAGGAGGGGAAAATGACCACCCCAACCTTCCTACAGCAAGTAGGAAGAACAATACCTATAGAGTTTCAAAACGCTCGGGGCCTCGTTTTTAATTTTTTTTTTAATTTTTGCTTTTGTTGTTGTTGTTGTTTTGGGCATCACTGCCCTCTGGTGGTCATGGAAGCTACCCAGTCTTGCTCCTAGAGACCCACTGCTGGATTTGAGCCGCCAAGACCATGGGCTGCAGTCCCGCACTCAACCACTATGCCACCGGGGCTCAGCCTCATTTTTCATTTTTTAATGATTTTAGCTACTTGCTCCAAATTGATGAGAAATACTGGCTTTTCCCCATCTTCAGTGCTCATACACCACTGTCTTGTTCCGGAGCCCACCCAGGGTGATCAAGAACCTCCCTCCCCATGTGGATGAGAGTTTCAGTGCCCCCGTCACCAAAGTCCATGTGTGTGCATCGTCCCTCTGACTCTGTCACCGGTTTCATACACCACCTTGGAGAAATCTAGACCAAAGTCTGACCGTCATTTGAAGTTTGTCTCTTTAACTTCAGTTCTCACCCATGCACTGCCCCCCAAACAAGCTGAGATGTCATTCCATAGTTAGGGCAGCTGATCTGCAGAGACACAGGTTCATGAGTCCTAATCCATGAACAAGTCAGAAAACGACCCCTTGTTAAGAAGGGATGTCTCAGCAGGAAAGAAGAGCTGGTGATCCACCCACTAAGATGATTCTGAGAGGTACCATCATCACCTCTTACTGCTTGTGCAGGACCCCTCACCCATCCTCCACTCATCGACTATATCTATCTATCTATCTATCTATATCGATACATAGATAGATAAACATCCACACAAAAGAATGAAAATGCCCAATGCACCTAAACGTAAATGGTGTTCCCCGTGGCTGCTGCCGTGACCTCCCTGAATGGAGGACAACCAAGAAGGCTTTCCCTAGTCATCAGGACACAGCAAAACACAACCAAAACCCACTGCCATCGAGTTGATGCCTATCCGGGGTGTCCCTAGAGAGCAGGGTAGAGCCACCCGGGTGGGTTTCCAAGGCTGTCACTGTATGGGAATGGAAAGCCCTGTCTTTCTCCCAGGGGAGGGGATGGTGGCTTTGAAAGGCTGACTCTGTGGTTGGCAGCCCAGCATGTCACCGAGCTGTCAACTGGGAGTTAGTGAGTAGTCACGTGGCTGTGTGGTCCTAAGAAACAGAGCTGCTACTGCTCCTTCTAGCCCCCCCCCCCTCCTATTCAGGGTGGTGAGTTTTGCGCAGGCCCTGTCTGCGGTCCTCACGTGGCCTCTCTCCTCTGTCCGCAGGTAGAAATCGAGAAGCTGGATTACCATCACTACCTGCCTCTGTTTTTTGACGGGCTTTGTGAAATGACATTTCCCTACGAGTTTTTTGCTCGTCAAGGAATCCATGACATGCTGGAGCACGGGGGCAACAAGATCCTCCCTGTCATCCCGCAGCTCATCATCCCGATCAAAAGTAAGTGAGCCCGGGACCCGCCGTCACTCCGTGCCTGACAGCCCGCTAATGATGCCTGGGCACACGCCGCGGGCGGGGCACATCCCTGAATCTGTGGGGAGTTTTCTCCCAGCTGCCTTAGGAGGCCACCCAGCCCTTATGCCAACGTGCCCACCATCGGCGCTGCCCAGAGCAGATGCCGCTCCAGAGAGGACGTGAGGTGGTGGCGGGCGGCCCAGGCAAAGCAGGAGAGCAAACACCTCACGTGTGGGAAACAAGCAGGGGTCCCCGTGCAGTCAGCCCCAAAGAGGCCGGCAGGAGTCGGTGTGGGCACGGAATCCTCATGGTCTCCCACAGTGGCCTTGAGCTTGGCCTCTGAATTTCCAGCCGGGCACGTGGTGAGGGAATGATGGAGGGGGTTGGAGGAGTTCTGTGGTCACCCTGCCACTGGCTCGTCTTCCTGTCTGTGAAAGGAGCGGCGTCCTATGCGCAGGCCCATTGTTCCACTCTGAGCTCTGCTGTCTGGACCCCGCTTTCCACCAGGTGTGCAGCTGAGAGACAGTTTCTAAGTCAGCGGTTCCCAACCTGTGGGTCTTGACCCCTTCGGGGGTCGAATGATTCATAACAGTAGCAAAACGGCAGTTATGAAGTAGCAACGAAAATAGCTTTATGGTTGGGGGTCACCACAACACGAAGAACGGTATTAAAAGGTTGGTTGAGAACCATTGTTCTAAGGGATCAGACCTGGCTCTGCTCAGCAACTCCCTTGCCGGGCTTAGAGTCTTCCCCATCCCCCCTCAGAGACAGACGTCCTGCCCACGCTGTCGCCAGTTCAGAATAAAGCTTCAGTGGCCCTGAATATGCCACAGGCAAGGGGACCCCTACCCCTGATTCCAGCCAAGAGGGCCCCAGTTGCTTCCCATACCTGACTCCAGCGAGTGTGTGCACACGCACACACACACACACACACACACACACACACACACACTCCCAGGCCTCACTTCCTGCCCCGGGATGTTTGACCAGATGGCTCTTGGGTCTCAAAAGTAGGACCCAGCGGAATCCACCACCACCCTCCATGGTATGCTTCTACCAGGTGTTTCACCAACACAAGAACCAGGTGCTCTGATCATCCCCACAGCCTGGGCTCTGCTGTCCTTCCTGCTGTTGATGTTGGGGGAGTGGCAACTCTGACTCCTGGCACTCCCATCCAAACATGACCCATGGGAACTCAGCCTGGGCCTGCCAGTCTTCAGGATGGCCGTGGCCACTGTGCATTTTGGATGGGGGCATTGTGGTTCCATATTGAGCTGCTAACCTCTAGGTCAGCAATTTGAAACACCAACCAATCCACAGGAGGAAGAGAAGGCTTTCTGCTCCTGTCAAGAGCAAGACCACCAGATGTTGTTTCTTTCTATTGCACACAGGGTTGCTGTGAGTTGAAGCCAACTGGTGGCCTCTAGAACAGCAAACACGGCAGCAAAGTGCTGTGACCTTCCGATGGGCAGCGGTGTGTGGAATTCTCTCCTTTCTTCAGACTGAACCACCCATCTTCAGACCTCCCCCTGCTCAGCAGCACTCTCTCTGTCTTTACCCAAGGTAGTACAGTGCAGGAGGAGAGGTGTGAAGGCATCTCTTTTTTTTTTGGGGGGGGGGGGAGGCATCACTGCCTCTGGTGGTTGTAGGCGCTACCCAGTGCTACTCCTGAGAGCCACCGCTGGATTTGAACCGCCAAGCCTGCGGGCCACAGTCCCTCACTCAACCACTTACGCCACCGGGGCTCAGCTGCTAAGGCATCTCTTGATATTGTTGTTTATAATTATAACTCATCAAACTGCCATGTTGCAGGCCAGTGAAGGATTTCCTATCTCCTGTGATCTGGATTCTGAATTCACTCAAATCTGTTCACAGAAGGCACGGATGTATCCTAAGGACCACGTTTACGGGGGCCACGTTCCGGGGTCGTTTGCTGACAGTGAGACCATATTCTGGGCTCAACAAGCACCATTTGTCAGGGGGAGTTAGCCCCGTATGAGTTTGCTAATGTAAGGTTATAAGAGAAAGGAACATTCGCCGTGGTACGTGTGCTTGCTACTTGCTGGGGCACACTGCTGTTACATGCTGATCTTGCTGGGGCGGGCACACATGCTGATCCTGACTCTGGCCCTGCCTGTTTCTTCCTGTTTTGTTGACACCGTCCATCACCATACCTTCCTCAGGAAGGTCCATTGATCGATCCTGCAAGTGCACACACAGTCCTAGGACAGGTATGGGACCCTGCTGTGTGTACCTTCAGACACCTTCATGGCACCGCGAGTTCAATGTTGCACTGCTAACTGCATGGTCAGCACTTCAGACCCAGTAGGCCCCCACCAGAGAAAGATGAGTCTGTCTGCTGCTGTCAAGATCACAGCCTCAGAAGCACGTTGGGGCAGTTCTTCTTGACCTAGATGACCACGATGAGTCAGAATCAACTGGCCATTAGTGGATGGGTGGGAACCTTACCTTCAAGTCATATTATTAGTGTGCTTTTGACAGTAATCAGGGGCCACAAAAGGAACCTCGCCATCATAGTCGTGAGGATGACCCAGGGCCAGGCAGTGCTTTGTTCTGCTGTGCATGGGTTGGGACCACTCAATGACACCTAACAACATCATCAGTGCAAAGGCCTTAAATATGGGGCGACTCAAAACACTAGTGGATAATTCGACGCTCTCACACAGGGCAGTCTTGGGGAGGAGACAGGCTAGTGAGGCTCAGTGAGTTGCAATGAAGCATACAACTTTCCTCTAGTTCCTGAAGGCTTCCTCCCTCCGTCATGGTCCTAGTTCTACACTACTGTGGAGATGAGAAATGGAAATGCGGGTAACCCAGGATGGATGAACCCCGTGGGACCAGTAGTGGGAATGAAGTTGCTGGATGGGTGGAGGGAAGGTGGGGTGAAGAGGGGAACCAACTTCAGGGATCTACCTATAACCCCCTACAAGGAGGACAGACACTGGGGGAGAGGACAAGGGGAGACATTGAGCAGTGTAAGTTATGACAAAGCAATCATATATGGAGTATTGAGAGTTGGTGGGGAAATGGGGAGCAAGGATGGAGGGGAAGGGATAGGAGTCTGAGGTCAGGGGCTCAGATGGAAAGGTGGAGGTTCAGAGAGCGTTGACAGCTGCAGGCATGTGAAGAAGCGTAGCACAGTCTATGTATTTATGTATTATGAGAAATGATGTATGAGGCCCCATAAAATGATTAAACATGAAAAAAAAAGATCATGGAATTTTTCATTAAAATGTTGACGCTCCCTAGGAGTTTTTCTTCTATCCTACCCAAGAATGCAAAGCTCAACACATGTATAGAAGCTCACTGCGAGGCTGGGCACTGGCGTTAGCTGTCAAAAAATTTCTAGACTCGGTTTGGTTTCAGCTCCTGATGTGCTGGAATGAGATCTGAGCACACTTGGCAGTTCTAGAGTCTCTAAGCTAAGCACCTTGTCTCCCTACGACTGCTTCATGTTTCCAGACCCTGTGTTCTGTGAGATCACATTCACTGAGAAGCTCAGGTTATGTATTCCATTTCTGCTGCCTTGTCAAGCAACGACATCTTTTCTCCTGCCCTCCCACTTCCCTGATTACTGGAGTTATGCCAAAGTTCAAGTGTTATTCTTTTATAGTTATTTCCATTTTCTAGAGTTAATCTTCCAAAACAAATTGTGGCCCTTTCAATATGTACATGTGACTCTGGAGTAAAATTGGAAATGAAACCATTATTCTGATAATGGTGTTTTCATTTGTTTGTAAAAATGTATTTATGACTCTTAAAAAATTCTTAAATTATTGTGAGGGACAGAATGGGCTCTTTCGTCTCAGAAATTTGCTGATCCCTGTTCTGGGGTTACCTAGTATTCTAGCATTAGTCATTTAGGGTTAGTCTTCTAGAATTATCTCATTTTCTAGAGTAAGCTCATCTTCTAGAATGATTCTCAAGGAGGCAGGTGCTGCAACAGTTAAACACTAAGCTATTACCTGAAAGGCTAATGGTTCCAATTCATCAACTAGGCCATGAAAGAAAAGGCTTACTGACCTGTGCCTGTAAAGATGTCAGCCTAAGAAATCCTGTGGGATGATCCAGTGTGTCACCTGGGGTTACCATGAGTTCAAAACAATTCACAGCATCAGCAGAGTTATTTGGGGGAAACGACTATTAAGAAACTGATGTCCAATTGTTGAGGAGCGCCTGGGTGGTGCAAACAACACCCTGGACTGGCAGGAACGTGGGGGTTGGACCTGAGGAAATCAGTAGGAGTTAATTTTCCATCTTACATTTAGAGAATCAAGCACACATTGCTTCACTCGTGATGGGCCTTAAAGCAACCAGACCTGAAACATGATCACTAGTAGATAGAAAAGAGAGGGTGCCAGCAAAACCAAGCCAAGGACTGCCCAGGGCAAGAGCTGAAAAAGAAAGAAAGAGCCAAGTTTGCATTTAACCCAACAGAAAGGTACAAATAACAAGACAAAAGGCGAACCAAATGACCTGGCGTCCCTGCAAGTATGAGAAGAGTCATTCACTAAGCACGAGAAAAGCACGGTCTGGTATGACCAGTGCTTTGGGAGCTTGCCTGTCACTCCTCCCAGTCCTGTGGTGGTGGTGGCGGGCTGTCAGGCTCACACACAGACCTGTGGGGTCCCCCTGGGTGTCTTTGTAGAACAGGGCTCCCCAGGGTTTGTCAGAGGCTGTTCATGACACCCGTCTCCCCAGGCATCTCTGGGAAGTGTAGACATAAACGTCCAACTATTGACTCAGCAGTCGATCAAGTGAATCAGCCCGGGATCCACCAGGCACCGAGTGATGGTATTCTTTGTTCTCCTTCACTGGCCTGGCCTTCCTCGCCATCTCTCAATTACAGTATATCACATTTGAGATAAATACATCAGTTTTTACACTATTCTACTCACACAAACACCGTTCACAGTTGGCTGCCCGTCTACGACATCTGAGTATTTTTTTTTCTTATCCAATCTTTACATTTGTTTATTTTTCACAATAGAAACAGGAAAACATATACCAATTCAACCATTTCTATTGTATGATTCAGGGAGTATGGTGATTCTTTCCCACCAGCCGTGAAGTGTGCTTCCCAGCTTCCCCCAAACTCAAGACACCGCACGTTCCTTAAAAATCTTTCCAGTTGCTGTTGTAAATTTGAACCCAGATGATCTTTTTAAAAAGCGTCATGCTCAAGACACGCATGTTTAAAAAATCTTTTTACTGCTGTTGCTAGATACCTCTGAGTGTGCACCAGGACAAAAAACGCCACCTTCTCCTGCACCACCCTTACAATCGCTCTCAGATCTGAGTGCATCGCTGCAGGCACTGGGTCAAGCCATCCTGTCATAGGTCTTCCTCTTTTTCACTGTCTTTCTACTTTACCAAGCATGATGTCTCACTCCAGAGACGGGTCTCTCCCGACAGCATGTCCAAAGTACAGGTTTTTACTCGTTAGGATAAAATATTAGTTGGTTTTAAGAACATTTCAGGGGTGATTTTTTGGTTTTACTTTTGTAGATTTTATCAGGGAAATTGTTTGAGGATTCAACCAGCCTCCGTGTCTCCAGAAAGTCTAGAGTTTATGACAATTTGACCACCATCACCCCTTTATGTATTCTTCCCCTTTGGATCACACGTCTATTGAACTCTTGATCAAAATATTCTATAATGGTAGCCAAACACTGTCCAGTTCTTCTGATCTCAAGTTACAGAAAGCAGCTGTTTCTGTAGGCATCTAGGCACACATTCTACAGGCTCTTCCTAATCCTCACTCTTCTTCTTCCTCTGCTGCTCCTAGTGAATATAGACCAATTGTGAATGCCTTGCTCCTGACACACTGCCCTTGAGTCCTTTCCGGCTTTTCACAACCTGGTGGGACAGAATAGAATTGCCCCTCATGGCTTTCTGAGACTGTAAGTCATTTGGAAGCAGACTGCCTCATCTTTCTCTAGTGAGTGCCTGGTGACTAGGAACCACAGACCTTTTTCAGTTAGCATCTCAATGCCTAACCCATGACACCACCCAATTTTGTGCCTTGACTTATTTTTCTTAGTCATGGTGCTTTGTTCTTGTTTTTGGCTTGGTTTTTCTGTAGTTTCCCCATCGATATTTCAGTGTATGGCAAATGAGTATACTTTCCCAAAGGCTGAGAACTTCATCCCTTTTCCCGGAGACGTTTATCCTATGTTTGTTTTGATCCCTCAGACTGGTTGTTGTCTGGACCGGAGACTTCTTGCTATTCCCTTTCAGGGTGGAGCTTCTTCGTGATTGTGCTGTTGTCATCGTCATTTTCATAGTGACTTACATCCCCAGTCATTGCTCATGAAAGCAGCAGTAAAGAGAGAAAAGGGCACTTTCTATTGGTTAAACCTGCTGCACAAGACTTCTTTACAGTGCTGCAAAGCAGGGGTGTCGCTTTGAGGACTAAAGTGCATATGACCCAAGCCATGGTATTTCCAATCACCTCATATGCCCCTGAAGGTTGGAAACTAGATCAGGAAGACCAGGGATGAACCACATTTGCATTATGGTGCTGGCAAAAAAAAAATTGAAAGTACCACTGTGGGGAAAAGACAAAGAAAAGACAAAGGAAGAAGTACAGCCAAAATGTTCCTTAGAAACAAGGATGGCCAGATTTTGTCTTGAGTAATTGGGACATGTTGGCAGAAAAGACCAATCTCCAGAAAGGGCAGCAAGCTTGGTAAATAAAAAGGCAGTGAAAAAGAGGAAGACCCCCCCCCCCAACAAGGCTACCACAGTGAGCTCAAGCATAAGAACAATTGTGAGTCAAGTGCCGAACTGGATGGGGGTCTTATTTGTGTCATGGAGAATGGCTTCTAGCAACGATAACAATGGTGATGAGAGGTATGTTTTAGTTGGTTTATACCTGAAAACTCTACATCACATCTGGTCATATGAAAATAGTTTTCATTCAGAACTTTGAGGCCATATCTCTGTGACCTCTATATTCTCATGTGGCTTTGAAAAGTGATGTTATTTGAATTTCCAGTCATTTGCCTGGAATCTACGCTCCCTCCTTTGTATCATACAAACTTCCTGGATCATACAAGGCATGCTATCTAGGCAGGATGTAATTTATGATACAAATCCAATTTTTTTCAAAGCAATAACTGAGACAGTCCCATATGCTTGGAAATTAGGACATATACTTCTGAAAAAAAATGTTCTTTCTTTCTTTACTTGCAGAGAGAACTTGTGTGAAATGGTTATTGCTTATTTAAATATGTGATGGAATTCACCAGGGAAACCTGAAGGGTATTATTCATAGGAAACTCTTTGTGTTTTTGTTTTTCTATTACAATTTCAATGTATTTGATTGTTATAGTTCTATTAGATTTTCCTGTTTTTTCTTTATTTTTCCTTCAGTTGGCTTCTCCATTGATGTGAAGCTGAAAGTACTTTCTTTTCGTCCTTTTGATTTCTATTGTCTTCAGTGATGCTTCCTTTCTGAGTACTGTAATAAAAATGTTTATTTTATCCATTTTCTAGTTATCTGACTTTGTAAAATTTTGTTAATTGTGTCCATATCTTCACAATCTGCTTTTGACTTTGATAATGCTTTTTCATATTTGTGTTCTATTTTATTGATTTAGTCTTTTTATTGAATCCTAGTTACTACTTGAATAGATTTCAATTTCTTCACTTTTTCAAGTTCCTTGATAGAGAAAGTTAAAGAATTAATTGTTAGTTATTTCTTTGTTTCAAATAAATAATGTAGTACTACTCATTTTCATTAACACTGCATTTGGATGCATTGTATCTTGGTCAATATCCACATTCACTGAGTAGGAATGGTCTTGTCATTATTATGTCTCTAGGTCTGTACTTCAGTGTTGATAAAATTGAAGTGGTGAATGGGACTGTTCAGATTCTTTATGGGCTGACTGATTTTGTTTAGTTATGTCAGTTCCTGAAAAAGGGATGAGAGCTCACCTCTAATTCTCCCTTTGGTTTGATCAGATTCTGTTTCCTCTGGGTTGAAGCAGTATGATTCGGGTATGCACATTACTGAGGGCTGTGTGCCTCTGACACACAGGAATTTTCCTCAGTGCACAGTGAGATCCAGGAGAATCAGAACCCAGCAGGACCCTTGTGCTTCCATAAATCCACAAGCTGTCTGTCTTTCAGAGTGTGGTCTTAGCACTTTTCTCTTGTTCTCTGTTCATGGGTTTTTGTGTTATTTGACTGTTCTTTCACTGACAGGTTTCTGTTGTATACAAATTCTGGCTTGGCAAGCATTGCTGTAGAATGCCCCTCGGGAGCATTTATCGGGAGTGAGCGTCTTGACATTGAAGTCAATTCAGTGTGGTCAGTATTCGTTTTCTGAAACTTGCTCTGAGACATGTCCTTTCTCTATCCTTTCCCTTGCTGAATTGTAAAACACGTCTTTTGTTAACAGCATGTAACTAAGTCTTGCTTTCCCAATATAATTAGTTAGTCCATTGCTTTCTAATAATGTATCTTTGTAATATTCATCATTGATAGCTCTAAAATTTAAAGCTACAAGTTAACTGATCACAAAAAACTTAGCATTAACTCTTGTATGACTCCACGCACCATCCAGAACTCTGCCCCATTTACCTATGCATCTCACAAAATCGCTATCCTATATGCATGGGGGTTTAAGAAGGTTGTGGGAATATCTCATTAGCTTGTAATTTCATTTTCCCATGAAATATATATATATATAACATCTACATTTGTTACAACTCTGTAATACTGATGTATAAGTTGTGCTCTAAATAATCATCGCATATATTTCCATGAAAAAATGTATACATACACATACATTTGGACTTTTAAGGTCTGCTGGTAAGGGCTTAGTACTTAGTCAACAGAGTTGCAATACAGACCACAGAGCGACGGGTGAGCAGGCTGCTAAATCATCCATACCAGCTAATATCACCAAAGAGAAGCCGTTCCAGTCCTCACAGGAGGGGTGAGCTCATTGGGCCTTTGTTCAATCTGGCCCACATACAATTTTCAGTCAAAAGGCCAGGCTTTCTACTCCAATGAAAAATTACAGTCTCAGAAATCCACGGATGCAGTTCTGCTCTGCCCCCTTGCGTCTCTGTGGTTTGGGGGTGTTTTCCTATATGTGTGTTGGGCTGCTTACCACAGACAGCAGTTCAAAACCAACAGCTGCTTTGCGGTAGAAAGATGAACTTATGTGCCCACCTATCGTCCTTCCTAGTACTTTGTACTCCTTTCTGTGGATCAGGGTCTCCATATGGCAATCGCTTCCAGCTGGAAAAACTCCTTTACACATCATTTAGTTCTGTGATTAACATGCCTTTTTTCTTTGCTCAATATTTTTCCCTCTGTATTTTCAAGGTTCTCTCTCGGTAACTGTATTTCAGCAAAACAAATACATTTTTTCTAGTTGTGGTTTCCATTTTACTTACCCTGTTAGGGCTTTATTGAGCATTTTGATTTGGTGAGTTTGTCTTCCAGGGAAGGCAGGAAGTTTTCTCTTCAAGCATTTTTCTGCTTGTGTTCTCCAAATCACACCTCTGCTAGATCCTCGTGATGCTGCCTACTCCTCACCCTTGTCTCCAAGACGTCACTCGTGGTGCAGGCACCTGCTGGGCGCAGTCTTGGGCTGCTAACTACAGGGCCCGCTGTTGAAAAGCCCCATCCACTCTGAGGCTGGAACCCAAGGCTTTCTACTGCTATCAACGGTCAGCATCTTGTAAACGTGCAGGGGCAGTTCTCTCCTGTCCTACAGGTCAGCATGAGTTGGCATCAACTCAATGGCAGTGACCTTGAATTTGGTCTTCTCAGGGATTGGATGATTGACCTCACTTCACCTTCAAGATCACTGTCTCCTTCTGCTCTCTTCATATTGCAGACAAGTTCATCCAGTCAATCATTTTTTTTTTCATTCATGATCATTTTCATCAATAATAATTCCTTTTGGTTCTTTTGTTTAAACTAATTTTTCTTTCTCTTCTGAGATTCAGCCACCTTTTTATCATCATGAGCATGTTTTTCTTGAGGTTCCAGTACATATGTAATTTAAAAAACAAACAAACAAAACTCTCGCTGCAGTTGAGCGGATTCTGATCTGCCGTGATCCAATTGGACAGGGTAGAACTTCTCCTGTGGGTCTCCAAGACTGTAACTCATTACAGGAGCAGAGTCTCATCTTTATCCCACGGAGTGCCTGGGGATTTTGAACTGCCGACCCTGCAGTGAATAGCCCAATGTGCGACCACAATACCACTCTGCCACGTGTGTGTAGCAGCACTATTAAAGTCTCTGCCTGCTAGTGGAACATCTCTTAGCAGTGTTGTTTGGCTTTTCCTCTTGAGTGTGATTCCCACTTCTCTGCTTCTCTGCCTATCAAGTGATTGTGATAAAACACATGTAGTGTATTAATAATATATTGTGTACTAGACACTGTGTTCTGGTGTGTTCCTCTGTGCAGGATCAGTTTTAGTTCTAGCAGATATTTCATCTGTTAGACAAAATTCCAAACTTTGACTCCCCCTTGGAGCCATATCTACATTTCTGGGTGAGTTTTTCCTCTCTGAACTATTGCTTGGGGTCTGAGCCTGTCCCCTCCAGGCTGTGTCACTCACAGAGACCACCAGTGGCAGACCCCCATGCCCTTCATTCTGTTTACCTGCCCCCTAATGGTTACCTATTCTGCCAGCCCAGGGCTTTATTCTCTTGACACCTAAGTCAAGTGTGCCTGCCACTTTCTTGGCCACAGGCCACACCCTAGCTTCCAGGCACGGTATTTGGCACACTCCAGACATACTCTCAGATCCCACTCGGTGTTCTTCCTGCCTCTTAACAGCAGATCACCACCCCCCTCCCCCAGTTCCTTTCGACTTTGCATTCTTGGATCTGGTATTCAAGAATTCCTCCTGACTTTCTGGCAACAAGATAATTTTCAACTCTATTCCTCACTGTTTTCCTTGATGCACCTCCCCCCCCCCCCACACTCTAGTCAAACTGATTGTGCTTTTGAACTCACCTTGCACATGTCTGATTCTATATTTTTGTTCTCTGTTGAGAAACCATCCCCATTCTCACATCTCCAAGTGACCCTTGAAGGCCCCACCCCAGTACCAAGTGTTCTGCAGAGCCTTGTCCAGTTCTCCAATCCCTTCCCAAAAAACAAACCCGACCCATTGCTATCGCGACAAGCCTGACTCCCAGGATCCCTGTACTACAGGGAGAACTGCCCCTATGTGTTCTCAAGTTGGAAACCTTGGCAAGCAAAGACAGCCTCTTCTTTCTCCTCAGGAGTGGCTGATGGTTTCAAACCACTAACCTCGTGATTAGAACCCCAACTCATGAGCACTTCACCACCAGGGCTCCAGCCACTCTTTCTTCCCTTCCCTCAGTTCTCATTATGTCCTGTTCCTGCCTTTCCTCTTACACTGGGATGTGCAGCTTCTTCTCTTACGACCTCAGAAGAGTGTGCCAGGAAGTAATCTCTCCTGCTGGCCTCCTCTGGGCTGGCTAATGCATGCTAGATGCAGCAAAGCATTTGCAAAATTAATTTAATCAAGCCTATAACTACGGTCTAGGCTGAACCTTGTGGAAATGCCATAATGGAAAGTATGAGATGGCCATTTGGGCTGCGACCATACTAGATAGCATATTAAAACAGTCTTGTGAGAGTCTCTGATAATAAACGGATGGCGTGTAATGACATAATGATCCCATCCATTAGAAGGGTGACTTGGTCAGGGTAAACCTTTGTTGATCTCTCTACCTCCGCCAATCACGTGCTTCCTCAGAAGAACAACAAGCGACATTTGTCAGACACCCCCCCCCCCCAGAAGGCAAGGTTACCCTGCTGGCTGAAGATTAAAGGTCTTTCACTGACCCACAAGCAGGCGGGGCACGGAAGACTGGCCTCATAAGGAGAGTGCTAATGAGCCAAGGTCATAGCTCCAAGAACCTACACATACAGACAGCCGAGGAACTGAGGAACCATGAACACTGGCATTAAAAAAAAATGCAAAAACAAAATCTGAAGGTTCTTGCTAAAGACCACCCAATGAGGTAGTGGGGGTGGGGGTGGGGAGAGGTCAAGAGGAAAACCTCCACTAAGTAAGGAAACAAATATAAGAAGCATATCACAATATGAAAATTGTGTTGAGGATGATACTGAATTAGAAAGAAACCAGAAAAATTTAATTTCCCTCTTCATCATGTATGACCAAATAGTTTTACTTCTCCAGCTCGACACCTGAAGAAGGGCCATTCTAATTTACTCTGAAAATCTGAGAAGCAAAGAAACTCTTGTATGGCTTGGAATCCCTTGGATTAAAGCACACAGCACGGGAGAGGATCGACTCCCACTGCAGAAGGATGGAAGAGGTAGTGAGAAGCCCAGCTAAGCCCACAATCCAGAGGCTGCTCTCACTTCCAGGATCCTTCAGTCCAGTGGAGCCCCACTGTCCCGCCTCTTCCTCACAGGGCGTCCCCATCCATCCTGGAACCCTGTGTTTGCGTGTCCACCTCTGAGGAAAGTGCAGAAGTCAATGTTCCTGAATTTCAGAAAAGAGGAGGTGTCGGGGGCCGCTTGGGGCACAGGGGCCCACTGGTATGAACTCTGATCAGATTAACCTAGACTGTGGTGCGCGTGCGCCGCCCCCCCCTCCCCCCCGCCCCGTCCTAAGCGATCAGCCAGGCCAGGGGCTGATCCCGTGAATAAGATCCCTCATGAGGAATGTACTTCTCAGAACAATCAACCTCCTGAGACTAACAGCACAGCCTTGGCCCCCAAACAAAGCTCAGAGAGCAGGAAACGGCAGGGGAAGTGGTCAAAAGGAACCCGAGAAGCCAGGCAGGGAGTGGAAAGTTTGGTTCAATGGAAGGGAAGACAACCAATATCCCACAACAAATGTGTGTACACTGTAGACTGGGAAACTTATGAGTCCTGCAAAGTGTCTCTGGAGCCACAATACAATATAAAAGAAGGAAGGAAGGAAGAAAAAGCATGGGAACATTTACCTGGTAGCTTGCCAGAACAAGGATCCGCTGCAGACCCGTGAGTAAGAATCGAAGTCGATGTTCATCATGCAGCCTTGGCCAGGCTCTGGGCAGACTTGCATCTGACTCCACTGTTCTCCAAGCATGATAGCAGGATTTCACCGCCGACGGGACATAGAGAAAAAGGGACGTCTAATAATTCTCATTGTCATGAGCACAGACTTTGGGCTCATGCATGCTAGGCCCCAGATGATCATTAGTCGTCTAGTGCCTGAGCCAAGATTCCACCTTCCTATGACCAAGGGACAATCAATTCAGCTGCTCAAAGAGGTGTAAAGATGAATGAGATCACCTGAGTAGAATCCTTATCAAAGTGCCACATCAAGGTGGTCATCAGAAACCTCCCCAGTGTTCCTTCATGGCCATGTCTCTACAGACAAGCTAACTTTGGGTGATCCACAAAGTTGAGATTATGGATTTAATCTTGGATTTAATCAAATTTATCATTTTTTGAGAGGTAAATGGAAACCAGTCTAGGCCAAATATAGACCTCTGGGTTTTTTCACAGGGAGGAAAATAAGGCTTTCTCTTCCTGTAGAAAGTTATAATCTCAGAAACTCCCAGGGAAAGTTCCAGTCTGTTGTACAGAAGAGTTAGGAGTCAGAACTGATGCACTGGCAGTATAATTGTATTTCATGAGGGGCTGTGCAACCCATCTGCCCCCATACCAGCAGTTCATTTTTGTATTATTTGGATCCAATTGTCCACACAGAGTCAAAACAAATAGACAATCAAATAAAAGACAGCCCCTAACTTTCCCATCATCCCTATATCTTGCCTCCAAGCATATCAAAATATCAGATGCCTTATAGATATAGTCTGCTTATTGATCTCCTTTCAGAGTGAAAGTATTAAAATATGCAGAGTTGGTTCAGCATGGCTTATTTCAGAGAATACACACAAGAGCCTAAAGATCACTGCTTACCCACTCCCAACCCCCTCAGAGCTCCAAAATCAGTCACTTACATAATCAGTTCTAAAATCATGCCCAGCACTGACGCCAGGATTAGCCACTTGCCGTTTCCAAACTACTTCTCAGAGGGTTACAAGACTGTTCCTTCTTACCCACTGGTATACTTACTCATCTTCTCTTTTGTGGCCCATCATTCAGTTTTCTAATTGTTTTTGTAAACCAGAAACAAAAAAAAAACTCTGTACATTATGTACCTTTTGAAAGTCTAATACGCCTATGGTCTTGAAATCATGACCAATTTAAAATCCCATTTCAACCAGAGGTTAGATACTAACAGTAAACCTTTTTAAAACACTGCTTGGATTGCTACTTGGTTTTACTGAGAAAAATGACATGAAGGACCTTTCTTAGGTCCTTCTTTCATCTGTGACCACACTCCATCAAAACTGGGTTTGGCCACCAATATACAGACAAAGAATCCCGTCGCCTAAAAGAATCAGAAGCTATGCTGACTTCTGACAAGCTACTGTATCAAGAGGTTTCTTCGACATGACTGCTGGAAGTGCTCAAGCTGTACATAAGCAAGCGCAGGCCCAATCTTGGTGGCAGCAATTCTGAAAAGAGGAGGTTGGATTCTCTTCTTCTGAAGGTTTTTCCCTAAATAGATTTGTCAAAGTATAAAATAGATTATGAAGTAACTGTCAGCTGTCATCTGCATGAAGGAACTCTATGGTTGAGGTAATTTTGATCACTGAATACGTTCAAATATTAAAATGAGAAGTGTCTATTGTGTGTTATTTATTTATTTATTTATTTATTTATCTCTGGAACTAGTTACTTGATGGAAAGAAAGACTCAAACTTCTCAGTAAATGCTAAATTGTATTCTCTGGGCCACGCCGAGTCAGAAGATGGTTGCTTATATAAATATTGAGGAATGATTTTTTTTTTGGTTTTGAGAATGAAAAGCATGGCAGCAGAGATTACATGATAGATGCCATTGGTCTTGTTGAATTGACAAGTGAAAAATATCAAATTATCAAAAGACCCCTCCTCCGTGATGTGTGGCTGCTGTTAGTGAACGCTGATTCTGGTCCAACTCTAGCCACCTGACATATTGCAGAACAAAACTCTTCCCTGTCCAACACCATCCTCACAAACCACTACTGTTTCTGACGCCACCGTTGCAGCCACTATTCAATCCTCCTGTCTGCTAACCATCTGTTTTACCAAGCATGTGCTCCCAATCCAGGAAGTCAGCCTTCCTGATAGCATGCTCAGAGTATGGAAGAGTAAGTCTCCCCCTGAACATATTTCTTCCAAGACAGTTTCTCGCGCTTCTGGAAACCAAGGATATATTCAATGTCCTTCAGCATCTGCAGAACTCAAATGTATCCATTCTTCTTCAGTTTTCCTTATTCATCACCTCTCTTTTGTATGCATGTGAATGGGGTGACTGAAATACCAGGGCCTGGCTCAGGGTTGGGTCAGTACTCCAAGTGACATCATTTTCCTCCCAAATATTTTAAAGAGATTTTTTTTAATAAAAAAAGATTTGCCCAATCTGGTGTGCTTCCGTGGATGATGATTGTGGATCTAAGTAAAATGAAATCCATGACAACTTCAATCTTTTCTGTATTTATCATCATGTCGCTCTTGGTACAGTTGTGAGGGTCTATGCTTCGTTAATCTTAACGTGCAGTCCATAATGAGATTGTTGTCATCTTTGATTTTCTTCAAGACCTCTGCACTTTTTTGCCAGTAAAGTCGTATCATAATCTCTCACAGGTTGTTACTGCATCTTCACCCCGTCCTAGAGGTGCATTCTTCTACATATAATCCAGCATCTTGGATCATTTGCTCAGCATATCAAATCAATAAATCTAGTGCAAGAATACAACCCTGATACACCTATTACCTGATTTTAAACATTGAAGTATCCCCTTGTTGTGTTTCAACCAATGTAGGATGGGCTACACACAGACTCTGCATGAGCACAATCAAGTTGCCAGAATTCCAGTTCTTTGCAATGCCATCCATAATCTGTTATGATCTACACAGTCGAATGAAACACGAGAGAACATCCCTCTGGTGTTCTCCACTTTCATCCCAAATCCAGCTGACATCCCCTTGTTTTGCATCTTCTTTTGAATCTGGCTTGAACTTCTGCCATTTCCCTCACAGGAGACTTTGACATCCATTTTTTAAAGTTTCTTGAGCATCATTTCACAGAGGGAGTCTGGGAAGAAGGACCCAATGGTCTCTCTCTGAAAAGAATTGACTGCTGAAACGTTGTTGAATTGCACCAGAACACTGTATGATACGGTGACAGAAGATGAGCCCATCAACTTGGAAGGCACTCAAAATTCCACTGGTGATGAGCTCCCTCCAGAAAGCAGCATTGATCTTAATGGTGTGGTTAGAGCCAAGATTTTAAGACTTTAATGTGCTGCTGTGTCAAGACTCAAAATGGGGTGGGGGGGGCAGCTACAAACAACCATTAATAATTTGAAATGTAGAATGTACAGAAGAATGACTCAAGGAGAATTGGAAGTTTTCTGAAGTGAAGTGGCGCTCCTGCAATTGAAATCCTAGACAGCAGTGAGCTGACATGCACTGGTATCAGTCATTTTGAATTGGGCAATCATAGCCTCCACTATATGCTGCCAGTAGGATGGACATCTGCCTTGGAAGAAGTGCAGCCACAATGAGCCTTAGAAGTGAGGAGGGGGAGACCTCATCTTGAGTACTTTGGACATGTTCTCAGGAGAGACCAGCCCATGGAGAAAGACATCCTGCTCGATAAAGTGTAAAGGTAGGAGAAAAGAGGAAGGCCTTCAACAAGCAGGGTTGACGCAGTGACTGTAGCAACGGGCTCAAATTTAAGAACAATGTGAGGCTGGCACTGGACCAGGCAATGCTTTGTTCTCTTGTACGCAGGGTCACTATGAGTGGGGACCGGCTGGACGTCACCTAAGAGCTACAACAGCAACCCTTCTTTGCATCCTCCATTCACAATCCCAACCCGCAGTAATTACCAATGCATCTGGAATGCAAGTTAATTTCAAACTGAAGAAGTTGATAAAAATCTTCAGTTTCTGCAGCTGTGGCTCTAGGGATTGGTTCATAAATGCAAACAATAGTTGGGTTAGCTGGTCTTCCTTGTGCCCACGTAGATGTTATCCTGTCTTCGACGATATTCAGGAGAGATTTTAAGACATTCTTCTGGACAGTTAGTGATATACCATTTCCTCTTGATCTGTCATTCCAGCACAGTAGACCATCTTGATGTTGTTTGGGGCTTTCTGGTCAGTGCCAACTCTTATGGACTCTAGGGACTACAGAACAAATCACTGCCCAGTCCTGCAGTACCCTCACAACTGTTCTTATGTTCAAGCCCACTTGTTGCTCTGAAGGAAGAAGTCTAAAATGCACTGAAGATTTGATGTTTTACTCTCTTTTATAATTTATGTCCACTGGGTTGTTGTCATTGGTTCCTGTTGCATTAATAACTGCTCCCTAATTACCACAAATATGAAAAACCAGATTAGGCTATATTTATATGCATGCTCATTAGATTTGTTATGAAAAATTCTACAATTTCAAAATCTAAATTCAGCTTGAAAACAAACATTAAGTTTATTCCACTCTGTTGGAAGAAAAGTAAAATAAATATATATATACATATATATATATATATATATATATATATGACCAGAGAATCACAGCGGTGCTGTTGTCCATGCTGCCATGTCAGTTCCAGTTCATTATGACCCTATGAAGCCCAGAACCACCACACCTGGTCCTATGCCAGACTCACAGCTACTGCTCTGTCTGAACCATTCACACACACACACACACACACACACATACCAGTATCAGTCCATCTCAACCCTCAAAAGAGAGTTGGCCTCTTATGCTGACCCTCTATTTTATATGCTGACATTTCCCAGGGGCTAGTCTTCCCTGATAACATGTGGGGCCCAAAAGAAATCATAATCATAGAACCTTTCATGAAACAAAAATATCAAAATCTGAAGCTATTGTCTCTTGACTTGCCTTCTGTCTAGGCCTATCCATCTCGGAAGGCAGTATTTCCTGAAGAATTCTGTGCTCTTTGGTTCACCCCAAGTCAAAATGGCAATTGTCAAATTGCTTGACTTTAAATGTTCTTTGAGTTTGTGGAACAAAAAGAAGTGTGAAAGGGGAAGGCAAAGGCTGTAGGATGGATGGTGTGAGGTTACCCAAAGAAATTCTCGAAGCCCAGCCCTCACTACCCCTGAAGGAGCCAGGTTCATTGTTGTGTTAAAAAAAAAAAAAGAAAAGAAAGAACAATTCCTTTTTCTTACAACTTCCTTGCCTTGTTCTTAACAATGAAGTTTTCCTTTTTCTTAAAAGTTCTTTATTATCTGCTCCCCATGATAGCCCTGTGTCCTTTGGAAGCCCCCAAATATTATCTAAAACTGAGGTGATTAATTTTATCTAACCCAGATCCACTCAAAAGACATGCTGTAACTGGACAGTTTTTATAAAGGCAGCATAATGAACTTAAGACTAATGTCTGACAAAGAGAATTGATCTGCAGCCATGCACTGATCACAGGGATGTGTTTACACTTGTTTTGGTTGGAATAAAACTATGCATATATGAGCTTGAACCCAAGGAATAAAACTTTCTGACTTGCCCTCATGTATTAATAGAGTATATGGTTAGTATCCCTGAACTAGTAGTATCCATACCCACTCCAATCTAATTCAACAAATGAGATCATCTACTGCCATCAAGATGTACTGGGAGGGTGAAAAGAAGGTGGGGAAGGAAGGGACTACCAATTATAAGGAACTACATATAATCTCTTCCCTGGGATACTGACAACAGGCAAGTGAGTGAATGAAGTCATCATACAGTGTAAGATATGACAAAGTAATAATGATTTATAAATTATCCAGGGTTCATGAAGGAGTGGGGAGCAGGGAGAGGTGAAAAATGCAAAGCTGATGCCAAGGGCTTAAATAGTTTTGAGAATGAGGAAGGCAACAGGTGTACAAATAAGCTTGAAATACAATGGATGGGTGTATGGATTGCGATAAGAGTTGTATGAACCTTCAATAAAATGATCAATAAAAAATAGGATTGTCAAAAAATATATATACCTTCTTGGAAACCCTGGAAATTGACTCAGAATTGACTTGATAACAGTGGTTTTGTTTTTGGTTTGTTTTTTGGTTTAATGATTTTATAATCCTATGGACCTTTTATATTTTACTTCAACTATCCAATGCTTTCGAACAGCAGTTCACACCCTGTGGGCTACAACCCCTTTGGGGGTCAAGTAACCCTTTTACAGGGGTCACCTGCTTCATAACCATAGCAAAAATTGCAGTTATGAAGTAGCAACTAAAATAATTTTCTGGTTGGGTGTTCACCGCAACATGAGGAGCTATATTATGTGTGTCAGCATTAGGAATGTTGAGAACCATTGCTTCAGAATATTCAAGTTGTCTCCCATTATAAATAATACATTTATAAAGTTCTTTCTTACAGGTTTTTTGTACACAATTGCAATCACTTCCTTGCATTAAATACCCAGAAGTGAAATAATGGGTTAAGGAGTGGCTTTTAGACATGTTGTGAAATTGTCCTATTGAAATGTTGTAGCTTTTACTTTAATATTTATGAGAGTGCTTTTCTTCAAAAGCCTATTTCAACACTGATATTAACTTTTCAAAAAGACTCTGTTAATATGATATCAAAACTATAGCTAGTGTTTTATTATCTTTGTTCCTTAGCTAATAAAATTGAGCATTCTAGAATACTGTTTATTTATATTTACTTATCTCTGTGCTATCTGTACACACCCTTGTCCATACTTTAATTGGTGGATCCAGTCTCTTACTGGCTTATGGCAGTTATTTGTATATTAATGATTTTAAAATCTGTAAAGTATGTTGAGCATCATATTTAGAGTGTATAGCTTTGCTTTGACATTTCATGTGGTGTTTCTAGTTTTAAAATAAGAAGTAGAAACATTTCAGATTTTTTGCTGATTCTGCAGTAGTGAATTTTATCTAATAGAAAATGTTCTCACATTGCAAAAAAGCATAGCAATAATGGATTTTATGCCTGAGAAAATCATATATGTAACTTATAACTATTTAAGATGAAGAAGCTTTACCACTGACTTTAAATTATTTTTTCTCTATTCTTCAGCAATTTCTATATATCTGACAGCTCCATCTTGTTGATTATATTGAAGGCAGTAAGCAGTACACTAGAAATCCAATTTTCTGAATATAAAGGTTCCATTGGTTGAGCTATAAAGTCGGTAGACACCTCTTGTTAGACCCTTTACAAAGCCTTAAAGCCTGAGTTCAAAGTCCTCACTTACATCTTGACAATAGCTTTCAGCCCTATCAACACAAGAATAAACACAATTCTTCTCTTTCAAGTTATGAAATCATATTCCCTTTATATCTGTTTACATCATTCTTCAAAGGATCAGAGCTTTGTTAAAATAAAAAAAAAAACCTCTTTACTTTCTTCAAATCTATTGGGAAAGTCAGACCAAAAGACTTCCAACTTAGTGGAATATCTTAATTTCCAGAGAAGGAGGAAGAAAGACAGAGGAGGCTGAAGTAGAGATGGGCACTATAACAAAATCCCTCAGGAGAAGGGAAAAGGCTTTGATAGATGTAGCATACACTTATTTTATTTCCAAGCAATCACCCGATAATTTAGGAAGACATAGAGTTTCTTTTTGTTGTTGTTGTTTAGTCAACTTTGGTGTTATTGAAAAAAGGTATTCGCTGTGAACAATCGTTGGTCTTGCAAAACTCCATCCTGAGATCTCCAGCTTTGTTTCTATCACCAAGTCCATATTTTCCAACCACTGTACCAATTTAGATGCCATAAAAAAAGAAAAGTCCAAGCAGTTTACTTGTTCATCATTATCAGTCCAGTAACATTGATCACCACCATGTTAATTCGATTTGAAATCGTAACAGAATAAAATGACTGCTTCTAATAGCTCTTGTCATGATCCACAGGGACAGAGACCCCTAATGCATCCCCAAATTATAGTGACCCTATCTATGCTCAACAGGACAAAATGGCAAATCCTCTCTTTTATCAATATGCTTGAGCTCATTGTCGCATGGAGTGTCAATCCATTTTATCGAAAGTCTTCCTCTTTTTCACCAAGCTTCTCCTATACCAAGGTTAACAATTAAGACATTTGCAATATGGTGTTAGCAAAGAAGACTGAATGCGCCATGGACTGCCAGAAGAACAAACAGATCTGTCTTGGGGGAAATATAGCCAAAGGGCTCCTCAGAATCAAGGATGCCAACACTTCCTCTCACATATTTTGAACATGTTACTGAGAGACCAGTCCCTGGAAAAGGGCATCATGCATCAATGCATATGGATATGTTAATCATTACAAATTAGTGTGAGTTTTCATCATACACATACAAATGTACTCTTTGCCCGGTAGATTCCCTAAAGAAAGCCCCCCCTTTAACATTGAGCACTCGCCAGACTTTTCTACGGCAACATCCGGAACATGGTGGTCGGCTGCTGCCAACTCAGTTCCACCCCAAAGAGACTCTGTGTTCAATAGAAGGAAGACACTGCCAGTCCTACACAATCCTCAACATCTTCGTTATGCTTGAGCCCTTTGCTGCAGCCATTGTGTCCATCCATCACATCGAGGACTTCCCTCTTTTTCCCAGACCAAGCTTAGTGTCCATTTTTTCATATACTGGACCCTCCTGAAAGCACATGTAATGTAGATGTAATGAAGCCTTACCATTGTGTTTCCTCGGGCTGTCCATGGTAGATGCAATACTCTTTGTCAGCACCTTCATTCAAATGCATAATAATTTTTCAGTCTTCCCTGTTCAGTTTCCAGTGGGTATCATTGGAGAATGTTGAGGACTTGATTTCCCAACTGTATATTTTGCCTATTGTGGGCAGAGGGGAAGTTGTCAGACATCAAACCGATGTATGTGATGTTAGCACTTGGTATAAGGCCTTAAGTTGTGAGTTTGAGTCTCATGGGACAGCCACCAAGATGACACCTAAGCCCTAAAAGTCTGCTAGGGCCCAATGTTGTCATTTGCATCGTTTGTCCTGTCACAAGTGACACATAGTTCTCAATCTCAGTCCACCCTCTTGATGAGAAGGTAAGGACATCCCACAAAGAAGAACCTCAGTTGGTATGTGGAGTCAGTTATCTGTAGAACATGTTTCATTATTCCTTCTGCCACAGGTATGCAGTTCTATTGAAACCCTGAACGTGAACTTCCAGTCACCTTGCAAAGTCAATGACAGGTTCTCATGACTGAGGGTGTGTGTCTAAATTCATACAGCCCGTGTTTGACATTTATCACCCACATCCTTTGAGAGTGTGACACATTGTGGCAGAGTGCCAGAAGCACTATGGGTTGCTAACTGCAAGGTAGCAACACTGGACTACTAACTGCAAGGTCAGTGGTTCAGACCCACCTCAGGAGGATGAGGACGCTCTCTGCTCCTAAAAGCATCTACCATCCCAGAAGCCCGTGCAGGGTCACTGTGAGTCAGATTGGACTCACAGGCAGTGGGCCATGGATGTCTGCGCACAGCTTGTTCCTCTGCAGTTAAAATTGCCTTTTGAATCCATTGGATTCCTTTAGTCTCCTATTCTAGCTTATAACTGTTGGTTCCTAGTCTAGCTTATTACTGTTGATTCCTCCCAAAGTTCTGACCATTCCAAAGTTGTGACTCCACCCCACTCCTTTTTGTGTGAGTCCAACTATCGTCATTCATGTTTGTTTCTACCAAGAGCATCCTCCGTGTTTGCAACCAGCCCTGTCGCATCCACACACTGACAGGATGCCCAGTTTCCTTCCTGAGCAAACCTGTGTTTCTCCGCCCTGGTTTTTGAGGTACCATGGATTACTTTCATGTTGTCATCATTAACTGCTGTCAGGCTGGGCACGACAACAATTGGGACACGACAGATGTTCCTATCAATTTACCCATCTCTCTTCACCCCTCTGCATTCTGAGGGCTGGTGCTATACCAGTACAGGGCACCAGGAGAACTGATGACAAACCAGTATACTCACAGTGTCAGGGTGGCAATACTTCGGTTGAAGCTGCTATCCTAACAGCCCCTTGGCATTCGCTCATAAAGTCCAGTTTCATCAAATGTATCCTTCAGATGACTTCTCCCTAACAACATGGAAACTAATGCCCTTTATTTTCTGCCTCTTCCATTTCCTGGGTGCAGACGCTCTGAACCTCCGAAACCGGCAGGTCATCTGCGTCACCCTCAAGGTCCTCCAGCATCTGGTGGTGTCCGCCGAGATGGTGGGAGAAGCTCTGGTGCCTTATTACCGCCAGATCCTGCCCATCCTGAACATCTTCAAGAACATGAACCGTGAGTCATCCCCAGGCCCAGGTGGTCCTCTCAGACCCCTTTGAAGGGAGGATCTGGGAGCAAAGTGAAGCCAGCAGCACTTCAAGGATTTATTGTTGCACATAAACCAGGGCCCATTTGGTCCTCTCGGTAGCATAACTCCCACCCCTTCTCCTTCAACTCCCTCGGGGAACAGTAAAATGAACAATTTCATTTATTACTCCCCACACGTCCGGTGTCCTTACTGGGCACAGGAGCACTGAAGCAGTTCTTTAATCTTCCAATAATTAAATTGTAAACTTTTCTAATAGTCTCTTGAATACATTAGTGAGTTTTCAGTCAGCCCCTTTTCTTACTGGGGAACCTACATCGTTTATGCCCTGTGATACATACTGTGAAAACCTCCCTGTAAGTTTTTGCGTTTGTTGGCTTCAGGTCAGTTTTTAAAGAGTACTGTTAAAACCTGGCGTGGGTGATTTAGAAAGGCACCATGGACATCACCTCTTATTTCTGGGAAAGAAAAAAAAAGCTTTTGCAGTTGATGATGGGTGCTCATTGACAACCAACCGAATATACAGATTGTATTTCCATTGGCACTTTCCTTCCAGATATTGTTCCATATGCTTTGGGAGGGATGGACAGACTCACATGTACAAAGTGGTGTCGCGCTTGGGGTAACTTCTTGGCATGCACAGTGTGCTTTCATCTGTTCGCTTCAAGAGTGTGGTTTTCCTCATGCGCCTCTCCAAGTGATGTGAATCTAATTCCCTTTTAAAGTCGCTAACTTTGAAGTTGCAGACTTCTCACATGATGATGGAAGTCAACATGTGAAGTTAATTCCTGACAGCCGTGTGAAAATGGGAGTAATTTGGTGGAACACTGCATGAGCATTTTGCAATACAATCTGCTCTTTGTATAATACAGGGAAAGGAATGAGGGAGAAAACAAGACTTGGTGGGGGGGGGGTGAGATACCAGGCTCCCATCACCAACAAACCCCTTGTCTGGCACCGTCATTCTTCCCCTTTCTCCAGAATTGGTGTCACAGTTCGGCTTCTTCAGACTTCCACCTCTCAGGAAACCCTGGGGACTCTCAGAAGGTCCTTACCTGCCTTTCAATAACTGGGACCACATTATTGCCTAAGCCCATGCATGTTTAGTAAGCAGGAGCCTGGGAGCTTAAGAGGGCTGCCGTGCCGTAATGAGAGTCCGTCCAGAAGACGTGAGCAGCTGTCATGTGTGTGCAGGCATGCAGATAAGATGATTACGCCGTCGGGAACTCAGAGTGTGGTTTCAGTAACAGTCCCGTCGCCCATTGAACATTCTTCCTTCACGAGAAGCGCTTGTTTACATATTTTTCTTTCGTTCTTCGGGCGGGGTCTTAACTTTTCTACAATCAAGACACTTCTTTCTGAACTTGGCCATCATGGAAGATGTGTACTGAACCATCACAATGCCTTGGTCAAGAAGCTCATCATAGGCAGGACACCACCCACCCGGGAGCTGTGGGATGCCCCCACCTGTGCCATTGTCTGAGCTAAAGGTTCATGAAAGAAGCTCTAGACCCACTCATGATACTTACAGGTCAGTTAACCTCATGGGGGTGTATAGATATGTGCTTGATAAAGCCTCGGAAAGTTATGGAATAGCCAACCACTACCAATGCCTCAAGAATCCGCCAGCATTTCTGGAGTGTGTGGCCAGCAATATGGCCTAAGCAATGCTCACCGAAGCCGGTAGTGCACATATTCTTTTTGGTGGAGTTGCAGCTCAAAGCAGTCCCCATAGAACAGAGAAAAACCCTGCCTGATTAGGCGCACTCTCACAGTCGTTCCCAGGCCGGAGCGCATTGTGGTGCACACTGGCCGGCTGCCTCAGGGACAATCTGGGGGTGTGGGGGGGGGGGGGGGGGGAAGGGGTGTTTTGTTTTGGTTTTGCATATCTGCTACTTGATGGAGCATGATGTCCTTTCCAAGGGCTAGGCCCTCCTAAGAACATATTCAAAGTACATGAATGGAAATTCACCATCCACACACCTACGGAGTGTCCGGACTGTCCTTCTCCCAAGACAGATAGGTTTGCTGTTCTTCTGGCAGTTCATGGCATAGTCAATATTCTTCACCAGCCCCATCATTCAAAAACAAATATCTTTCAGTGCTTCTATAACTTTTCATATATGTTGAACTATATACCTATATACATGCATACTGTTTACATATAGTATTATATATGCTATTTATCTGTACCATAATTTATCTATACCATAAAATTTTGAATTTTTAGAAGCTTTTTGATGTCTAATTCATATATTATATCATTCTATCACTTAAAAATATTACAACAGGTCTTGCAAGCATCACCACAAATCAGTGTTAGGATATGTTATTCTCGTTGGTACTTCCTATTATTAGCTCCCCATTTCCCCCAGTCTCCTCTGCCATAGTCCCAAGAAACTATTAACCAAGTTGCTGTTTCTCTAACCTCACCAATCCTAGATTTTATATAAAGAACGATGTCCAAAACAAAAGCAAAAAAAATCAGCAATAGCAAAATAAGACAGAGAAAAAACTATGTGTATTATTTATGTTTACTATTTATTTATACGATATATAGTAAACTCCACACCCATACATTATTGCCATTGTCATTTGACTGTGGCAAACGTTGTCCTTTTTTCTCTTCTAAAAACATTTCTTCTGTACTTGTGCATTGTGGAAGTGTGCTGAAACACACCACTCTTCTTGGCCTGAGTGTTTAGTAGAAGGTAGGCAGTACACTATTAATGGATCCTTTGGTTGACACAACAGGACTGAGCTGGTGAGTCTCAGGATCATTTTGTTTCAGTAGATAAGAGAAAGCAGTGGTCTTGTCAAGACAGTCAGACTCTCCTCCACCCTCTAGGAAAGCTCTGAGAAGGCGTTAGCACTGCTGGGTAGAAATGGAGGGAGCAAAGCAAGTCGTTTCTAGAACACTCCCGTTGTATTCTTTTCCTTGGCTATTTAACTCCAAAAATTCTCACATGCCCATCAAGATGCGTGGTGGACTTTAGGGATGCCATCACTATGTACATTTTCTCTGTGTGAGGAGTTTCTAGTTTATACTCCTGCCCTTAATTGGCCTCAAGCATATCTAAGTCCTTTGGAATGTCTCTAAATGCATGCACCATGAATTCTCCACTCGAATTATTTTTCCTACTTAATATCCTTCTGACATTTGAGGGGGAAGATATTAGTTTCAGCTTCATTTTCTACTTATCTCACAAACCTGTCAGTTCACAGCCAAGATGAAGTTTCCTCATTTCCAGAGAGACCTTTTTCCAAAATTGGAGGCTTCGAGTGATGAAAACTTAAAGCTGTTCTTCAGAGAGGCTGTGTACCACAGATGTAATTCCTCCAGAAGAGGCTTATCACTGGATTTCCAGCCACAACACTGCTTTTGCTATTAAAAATAATATGGCATTAATAACATTTTACTAAACACTGTTTTAGGATTATAGATTTTAGCCATACTCACAGAACTTAGTATTCTTATTTTATTCAAGCAGATGTCTTCACTAACACATATCAAGAGACTTCAGAAAGTGTGTGGAAAATGGAATTAAAAGATAATGGAATTTTCCACAAACATTTCAAGCCCCCTCATATATTTGGCTATAATTGAAATGATGCTTGAAATTTATAGCATGTAGCAGTAAGAGGGGTGGGAAACTACTCTCAATTTTAGCATATTTGAGAGGCATTTCACCAATCTCTATTTCTTTTCCTTCTTGCCTGTTCCCCCACCCCCACCCCACCCCCCGTAAACCAATATCTTGTTAAATTCAGATTCAGACTGATTTCCTTCAAGCCCCACCTTGAAATCCTTTTTGAGAATCAGCTGTAGAGGGCAGAGAGAAAGGGCGAATGAGAGACTGTTCTTTCAAATCGAGTGAAGCTGGCCCTACCCACTCAGTGTTTGCTCAGGTCCCAAAACTGACCTTGATTGTCTTGTCTGTCTGCCTGCGCTGTCTGTCCTGATGTACTCATAATTCTACATCAAAAGAGCTCTCTCTGAAGTGAGCCATGAGAACTAGGGGAAAACCAAACCCATGGTCTTTCCAGGGGAGCTAAGGGAAGTGGCATGGGGCAGCGGGGAGTCCAGGGTCCTGAAAGCTCCTACTTCTGTCCCCAGACACTCTCGCAGGTCTTACACAGTCATTGTGCTTCTAAGAGGAAGAGGAGCTTTCTGTTTTGTTTATTTTTATATTATTTATAAACAGCAGGTTTTTCACAATTTAATTAGGTCATAGTTTGTTTGTTTAAGAGAAGTAAATAAATCATGTTGTGAGATGCAATGTGTAATGAAGAATAGCATTTTGAAGCCAGACACTCGGGTGAGATTCTTGGTCCTGCCACTGACTACAGGGTTGTACATAAATGATCTGGCTTCTCTACACTCAAAATGTACATCTTTATACAATGTTTGTAGCAGAGCCTGCTTTGTGAGTTTGTGATGCCAAATAGAGATACTGTGTGGCTAGCCCCCTAGTGTACTATCTGGTCCTCCCTAAGGGCAGTGTTAGATAATCATTATAATTGTACAGAATGATTGCTGTGCCAGTGAATCAGTTCTGACTCACAGCGATTCTGCGAACAGTGGGATCAAACACTGATGGTCTTTGCCATCTTCAAAAGTGACTGCTGTGTTTGAGCCCCTTGTTGCGGCCCCTGTGCGAATCCATCTCCTTGATTGTCTCTATCAAGCATGACGTCCTTTATCAGGAACTGGTCTTTCCTGATACCATGTCCAATGTATATGAGACAAGACTTCTCCATTCACATCTCTAAGGAGCATTGTGGTTGTACTTCATCTGAGACAGATGGCAATCTCTGGCATACGTATTTTTCCCCCACATAAAACCACAATTCGAAGGCTTCACCCCTACATTCCCAATCGTGAAATTGACACTCAAGTACATGACTGCCACACCCAGTAAGTACCGAGTGTGACCCACAAGCTTCTCCCCTTTGGGTGACTCGTCCACTTGGTCTCTCCGTGAGCTTGTCAAGGAGTCTCGGCCTCTTGTCTGACCAACTATGGCCACGTAAGCTATGCTGGATGGATCCCCTAGGTCCATCTTGGCTCTCATTGCCAGGCAGGTTGTCAAATAAGTTAAGGACACTGGGATTATCTCAAGGACATCCAACCCCCTATCCATTCTTCCCTGATGGAATCATTAATTACAGGCAGAGGACTGAGGTTTAGGTCGGGGGAAGTCCCTCTTGAAAAAGAAAGAAATGTGGAAGATATGGATCATGAACACCTGGGTTGGAGCCTGAACCCAAACTCATACTGAAGCATTGGGCTTATTTCCCTGGATTTTAAACAGCTAATTTTGAATGTTGGAAACATGCTGCCTCTCCAGTGGTTGCCATCCAGCAGAAAAGAAAACATTCCTATAAAATATTCCTGGAATGCCTTCGCCCTACAGCCAACAGCAATTCCCTTTTTCCGTCTTCTTTCACAAATGTTATTAAAGGTGACAGAAAATTAAGACAATAGCAAAGTTCAATTTATGGCTCTCTGAGATGAAACTACAAAATTAATGATGCAGAGTGTATTGCATTGGAGAAGTAGGCGGCAGGAAATGGCATTAAAATATTTACAGCTCAGAGAGGGGGCTTTGCCAGCAGACTTGGGCGATGAAATCATTGTGTAGCCTAAGGGCAAGCCTCCCTGTGCTGCCTTCTTTTCTAATGGCACCACCAGCTCTGAAATGGCCTCTAGCTTTGACAAGGACTCGACTGTTGACCCGTGATCCAATGGTTCTTCCACTTATGCATGGAAAAGGATTTGCCAAAGTGACTCTAACAGTGACCCAACTCATTTTCATGTTTGCAGAAATGCAGTAGTCATAGGTTGATAAATCTGAGTGGGGGGTGGTGTTACCATGAGGGGTGGGCAGTCCTATGCCATTGCTAATGGAGGGGGAGGGATATAAACTCTTCCATTCTGATTCAGATGGCATTGAATGTGTAGGTAATGAGACTGCTGTGCATTTGTTTTAGACCTTCTATCTTGAGATTTTCAGCATCTTCTAAGACATGGGAACAATTGGGCTGTGGTGACAATGTTTTGAGAACAATAGCTAATGAGAGTATGCGCATGCTTAACCCCTTTCAAACCCTCTTGGTATTGCTGTGAGTTCCATGGGACCTATTTTCATGGTCCTTTAAAATACTGGTGAACTTTTGAGAGCTGATTGCTTACAAAAAGGAAAACAGAAACCCTTCCATTTTGCTGTCACGTAATTCACTTGTATAAAGGTTATTTCTTTTCAGAGAGTTTTAAATTTAATTTTTGGAATTAAAGTTTATTCCCCAAGGAATTCCGAGCAATGTTGAGTCCATGATTTCTATTTCAGAAATGTGCTTCAGTGTTCCTTTGCAATTTGGGGTTTATTGGATTTGGAAGCATTCAATTGCTCTATATTTATTGGGAAAAATCATTTGGAAGTTATATTTAGACCTACCATACATACACTCAAACACAGAAGGAAACTTCAAGAAATTTATGGATAAATTGAAAGTATCATGGGAGTTTTTCAGTCCCCCCATGTGCATATATATCAGATCCAAGGCCTCATAAATTTCCATGTATCATAACCCTGGATAGGGATTCTAAGACTGTGCTTATCTTCAATAATGATGTAGGAAAAGGACTGACTGAAATAAGTTTTGAGTAGTGGAGAGGACAGTGAGTTTTTCTTCAATAACGATGCAAACTAATCAATACGCGATAAAATAAGTAAATAAACAAGAGGCCTTTCTTTAGTCTCTGCCGAGCACCCTGCAGACCTGGGTCAGGGTGAAGGACTGACTGCCTGCCCCTGTCACCTGCCCCGCTTGCATGAGCATGGTGGTTCCACCTCGGGCTGCTCACTGAAAACTCAGCAGCCGCCACCGTCTGCTCCACTGGAGAAAGAGGGCTCTTCCTCCTCCCACAGCAAGCTGCCGTCTCAGACACCCACAAAGACAGACAGAGCTACCTGTCCCACAGGGTCACTATGAGTTGTCAACTTGAGAGTCGGGTTTGATTGGTTGGTTTCTTTGTCGGAGTCAATTGCCAAAACCACCTGAGCAAGTCAATGAAACCACTCGCCTCTGAATGGGGATTGGATCTCTTAAGTAGGGATTTACCTGGTGGGCCAAAGCAATGCCACCATGTCAATTCCCATTCATAGTGCCCCTCTGGGACAGAACAGAAATAATACCTAAGGTTTCTGGGCATGTATACCTTTATGGGAACAGCTGGCCTCCTCTTTCTCCTTCTGAACAGCCAGTGGAATGAACTGCTGATCTCGCAGTTAGAAGCCCAACGCTTAGCCTACTGTGCCATCTGAGCACACATCTTTTGGACAAGGCAAGGAAGACTTTTTAGAAATTTGTGAAATCAAGCAGTGTGGCTGGGTTTGCTGCAACAAAGCACAGTTCTTGAATCAAAGGCCCTGGCATCAGGCCATTACAACCTCCGTGACCTTTGGCAGGTTGCATAGCTGCTCTGGGCCTCAATCTCTGTAATTTCAAAAGGAAGTTGTTGTGAAGAGTTGAGAGAACTAATTTAAGGAGACCATTCCCAGGAGTATGTCAACTGTAGGGACGAGAGGACAAAATGTGAGGAAATTGACTTTCAAACTGCTGTGGGTTAAATAGCTGCAACATCTGTCTACCACCTACTCACAAAACTTTGTGGAGAAAAGCATATAAGGGGAATTTCTTGTGGTCTTCCAAAAAAAATGAGTAGAATCTAGTCTAGTTAATGTGACAATTTAGGTAGGCGATGTGTTCATCAGCTGGGTTCTCTAGAGAAGCAAAAACAGTAACTTGTAGGTATGTAAATAAGAAAAAATGTACACAAAGAAAACAGTTCACACAGTTGCAGAAGGCATCAAGTCCATGGTCTACCACGTCCAAGGCAAGTACCAAGAATATTGGTGAGATATTGCACTACAAATTTCTACTGTCCTTGTAACTGCAGGGGCCAATAAATCAGTAGGAAGCCAAGATCAGTAGGAAGCTGATAGGCTGATAACCACATTGGTGAATGAATCCCAGCTCAGCCGGTCAGATGGCAGGCCACTGAAGACTCCCAGGGTAAGTAGGTAGTATGGAAGGCATAGATTCAAGTCCAAAGTACCAAAGGTTGACTAGCGAGATGCAGGATCCATATCCAGCAAGAAGTAAGCATACTTTCTACAGCAGTTATTTATGTAGAAAGTAGGCCAGATCCCCAAGGAAACCCTTCTTTTATCATCTTACAACTGCGTAGCTGACCACAGCAAATCCCATTGTGGAATCAATCACACTATGTCACATTGTGAGGCCCCCACTGGAAAACCAGCAGGGATTCTGGCCCAGTCAAGTTGACACAAAGCCCAACTATCACAGGTGAGCACAAGCAAAATAAATGTTTGAGAATCAATATCCATTTAGATGCCAGCAGCCTGAAATATAAGGGGAAAAAATGAGTGTTTAGAAGGTAGATCTACCTACTTTCTGAAATATTTCAACATAGACATATGTTCCCATCTCAGTTTTCCCTGCCTCAATTCCATCCCTAATAAATTATTTTACCTCCCTCTTTGAACCTGTAGCTTTATTTCAGAATGGGTTGGGATATGTATCTAACCAAAAGACTTCCTTGGGAGACTGATCAAGAATTGCCTGCCATTTACTGAAGTCTTGAAGCCCCACCCTCTTTGCAAGCTAGAAATGTCTTTCAAATTTCAAGAACCTTTTCTGTCCGGAGCTTCTGTGTGTGAACTTTTCAGAATGTGAGGGTCAAGGTCACACTTGGACATTTCCGGCTTTCACCTGCCTTGGTTCCACCATGATAGCCTTCTCATGCCCTCACCCTGTGACTGTACCTGAAGGGAACTGACAGCTAAATCCTTACCCCAGGGCACATCTTGGTAGGTCCCCTGCCAGTGACCAGCTCTGTATATCTAGAATGATTTAATAGAGTTAAATCCCATTAATCAGTTCAGAAGCCGAGAAAGAAGGCAAAAGCTGTAGGGAAATAACCTTGAAATGAGATGGAACTGGTGGGCCAGTGGGCTGTTTGGAATAGCCCGGGGAATCTACTAACCCTTTTTCTTGGTCTCATGAACCCACCCTTGTCCCCAGTCTTAGGACTCTCTTCAGAACTAAACCCGACTCCTGATCTCTCAATAGCCTTTCTCTGTGTGAGTACACTCTCTTATGTGTGTATGCACAAGGCATTTATCATGTTCTTTACAGATTGCAGACCCTGTGTCCTCTACTAGGCTGTAGGGCTCAGTGGGCAGGGAGAAAGCTACCAGCCCCACCCAGTCTCATTTCACAGCTTTGCCAAGTCACATTTGAAATGTAGACCATGTCAGCCCTCGCCACTCCTCTGAGGTTCTCCAAGCACGATTGACAGACCGAACTTTCTGTTCCCAGCTGGTTCCCAGTGTTTGCCCATGCATCCCTTCACTTTGCAGGAGACCCGCACTGTTTGGGGAGAGAAGGTATCCATTAGTCCAGCTCAAGTCTTTGAGATATACCTGGAACAAACTGCCCAGTGTCCTTTAATGCATGTGAACCCTCAGAATGGACCCCAAAAGAAAAGACTCAAATAGGTTCTCACCTAGGGGGAAAAAGTGTACCATGATTTATGTAACAGGAAGTATTCATCCATCAGAGCAAGGAAGTAAACCATCATGTCGCAAACTTTCGGTTGACAGAAGCTTAGTATACAGGGCCAGTTAACAGTCTGTGCTTTTTTTCAGGCAACTGAACCATCTTTAATTTGCAACTCGGGAAATCTAAATACTGCTGCTATTTGCAGAGATCTTCACAATTTCCTTTACATGCAAACACTTAGCCACCTTCACAGGCTGAGCTCTGTTAGGGCCCGAGCCCCATGAGATCCCCTTCCAAAATGAGATAGGAAGTGTGCATGTGTGGTCTTGTCCTTCAAGGCAACACGGGGTAAGGGGCCCCTTTAACCTCCCGCCACACTGATCTCCCTTTAGTTCAGCCAAATGCAAACCTGTAGGAGGAATTTTACCCTGAGTTCGACATCAGTTTCCTCAGTTTATTGTCTCCCTTTGCCTACATTCTTCACATTGACACAGAGCAATGTATATGGTTCAGCATAAACTTAGCCATCAGCGAAGGTGAGATTGACAACGATCACGGACATATTCCCTAGAGCAAATGCAAGCAGTATTGTCATTTACTTGCGTGCCCGCTCTCTGTGTCACACGCTCATGTGCATCCTGAGCTCATGTTCCAGGTAATGCAGGGGAGGAATGGTGGCCTTCTTGTGATGACAGAGCTCTTAAAGGAATCTTTCAAGATCAAAGTACTTCTCTGGCTCTTTAATGCAGCAATTCAATATGAACCTTGGATGTGCCTGCTTAAATTCATTTTGCCATGACCCTACAATTGAAAACAAACAAAAAAACACACTTCCCTGCGAATTAGCTGAATGTTTAGATTTTGTACACCTATTACAACTTTACACCCCCCACCACCTACACACACACACACAGACACACACACACACACAATACTGCCACATTTTGTTTCAAATTTTATTTTAGGAGCTTTGATTTCTCTTTATCATAAATTAGCACAGGAGTGAATGAGGCAATTTGAGAATTTTTAAAAACAAGAATATAATGAGGCCACAACAGCAGGATTGCTGGTTCTCAGATGCCAGGAGGTGGTTCCAACTCACAGTAAACCCCCCCCACACAACAGAAGAAAACACTGCCCAGCCCTGCACTATCCTCACAGAACATCTCTGGTGTTGAAACCATTATTGGAGCCATTATGCTAATCCATCTATCCCCTTGCAGGACTACTGCTCAGGAATTCTGATTCTATTCACTTGAACTTTTTTCTGGGAATTGGGGGACAGTGTAAAGGGTAGATCATTAGTTTGGATTCAACAATTCGTAGCATGTTGTTTCAACTCATCCTTTGCAGTCACCTTAAAGGACCATCACTTGCTCCCCTGCCCACCAGAATGTCTTGTTCCCAATCCTCCATCTTGCCTACCCCTGTCTTTGGATAAACACTGTCCTTCTGATGTGAAATGGTTGAGGACTCTAACATAGAGTGACTGAGAGAGTGACTGTGGGACATAAGCTTGTGGGAGTCCCGTCTGACTCATTAGCCTAGTCTGCAAACCAGAGGCTAGAAGAGCAAGATGTTGTGCAGCTACCATGACTGTCTGCTCTGAAAAGGCCTACAATACAGCCGGAGAGAGCCTGGAGAGGATATCATGTAGAGGATATGTAAGTAGAGGGGCAGTGAAAGGGAGGAAGGCCCTCAGTGAGACAGATTGACACTGTGGCTGCAGCAATGAGCGCAAACTGAAGATCAGTTGTAAAGATGTAACTATAAAAAAGTACCATACAGGCACTCATTCTGTTGTGCACAGTTGGTCAGAACCTAGCAGCCACAGCAACAACAACCACAGACCTGTAGGCAAGTTTGATGGAGATTTCTATACATGTCGGAATTGGGGGGAGTTTGTCCTTCTTCTGCAGTCCAGGTGATTCTGTGGGTCAGACAGTCAACAACTAACGAGAAAGTCAGTAGCTCAAGCCCAGCGATGACTCCACAGTAGAAA
>PVJH01001154.1:0-52500 GCA_004026705.1 Nesogale talazaci | reverse complement strand
ATACACACTGAACTGGTAAGGAAGAAAAATTCATTTCTGACGGGTTTGGACTTTTTGTGAGGGGTCAGTAAGGGGCCCTGGTGGGTTATAAGATGGGCCACTAACTGGAAAGTCAGTAGGTTAAAACTGCCAGCAGCAATCGAAGCTGGACAGCTTTGGATAGGCATGGGGCAGCTCTGCTTTGCCCTTGCAGGTCATCACTCAGCATCAGAGTCAACTCGATAGCACTGAGTTTGGGTTCAGTCAGTAGTTTTGGAGTGACCACTTCAGTGTCTCTGTCAGACTGAGTGTTTGAGGAGGCACTGAGTTCACATGAGTTGGATGGGAACGACTCAGAAAAGGAGGTAGAAATGGTTGTGCAATTTGAAGAGTGTCATCAACCCTTGTGTCAAAATTGCTGAGCTGGCCACTGTACCACTGTGCAGATTCTCAACCGCAATCAAGTGAATGCTTTTATTTTTCCATAACCCAATAAGTTGTCATTTCCAATGAATGTGGGCTTTCTTGGTGGCTAGTCTGGAATCTACTGTAGTGTTTCCTTGGGCATGGACCAAGGTCAGAGTGTGAAGAGAGCTGAGATACTAACTTCCCTGTGGTTGCTCTGGTTGATTTTTTTTATTATTATTTAAAAAATGAAGGAAGGTTTAACCCTGAGCAGTGTTTTCATGTGAAAACAGGTTTCTTCATGAAAAGACCACTTGTTTGGGGTGAAACAATTAGCAATTATTTTGGCATGTCTATCCATAAACCCTGCCACCAACACACACTTTTGTCAAATCAAGACATAATTGCTACGTACACCAAGAAAACAATCTCCCTGCCATCTAGTCCGTTCAGACTCACAAAGAAAGATGAGGAGAACTCCCATAATCGCTTAGGGTCTTGAAAACCCACAAGGACAGTTCTACCATCTTAGAGGGTTTCTATGAGAATGGCAATATAGAATATTAAAATTTGTTCTTGCCATTTATTCTCTGGTTATCATGCCAAATCCATATCTTGAGTTAATCACAGTGGATTTTAGGGATCAGCATGTTTTCCTAGCCTTGATAGCATCTCATGGACCAAGTGCCCCCCTTCTGTCTGTGAAACCGACTAAAAAGAGGGTGTTTATCTGCTATTATCAGTGCATTCTCAAAAATGCCTCTGACGGCCTTATTTCAGAAAACTGCTCTGCTTTTCCTTAGAATTTCCTCTTTGCTTTTACGAGAAATCTATTGTGCTGTTCAATTTTTCTTAGTTTCCTGTATCTTAATAATAAAAGATAGCCCAGTCCAAACGAAACCTTCCAGGATAATGCCCACTCTGTCTAGGGAAGACTTCATTATTGTTGAAGCTAAGTTTCCCTAAGTAAATTGTTTCCATGCTCAAGGCATAATCTATCAAGTTTACCTGTTAGAGGACCATTTGATAATGCAAGCATTGCCATTTCAAAAAACTTGTGAAATACAATCTAACACATTTGAAGAACTAACACCCAGGATTGGTATTGGAAGATAAATTATAATTACTGTTTAATTTCTTGGCTGGAAATATTTGGAATGTATAATGTAAAACTGATTCTGAAGTTATGCAATTAATAGCATTAGCACTTAGCAATTCCTTTTGAAGCTCCGATGACTTAATCTGTATGATTCAAACATCACTCAACAGAGAAAAAAAGTTTAGATAGCGGGGGTCCTGGTGGCACTGTGAGTTAAGCACTGGGCTGCTCACCAAAAGATCAACAGTTTGAGCCCACCCACCACTGCATGAGAGAAAGATGCAAAAGTCTGCTCCATAAAGAGCCACATGTTTGGGAATTCTATTGAGTAATTTGGTTCTTTCCTCTGGGGCCTCTGTGAGTCAGAATTCAGTCCACAGCAGTGGGTTTTAGTTTTTAATATATATGTGGCTGTAGTTGTTTTTCAGTGCTTCAAGTCAGTCCTGATCCATAGCCACCCTAAGTACAACAGAAAGAAACACTGGCCGGTCCTGGGCTGTCTGCACAATTGTTCTTTTGTTTGAGTTCATTGTTGCAGCCACTGTGTCCATCCAGCTCACTGAAGGTCCTTTCACTGACCACCTACTTCACCAAGTATGGTGTCTTTCTCAAGCAACTGATCCCTCCTGAGGATGCAGGTATGAGACAAGGTCTCACCCCCTTTCACGCTCTTCCAAGACAGCTTTGTTCCTTCTTCTGGTAAACTTAGTGTTCGTGGTCTACTTAACACATTGCAGACAGATCCCGAGTTTCTCCGGTCTTTAATGTGTTAACTTGCAGATGGGTTTAGGATCTCCACTACTTCCCCACCCCCTTCACATTGATTTGGTTTCTTGGTTTTTAACTTCTTGATTTTAAAAAACCCAGTCTTTAATGTGTTAATATTCTTTACCAACATCACAACTCAAAACATCAATGTTCCTTTGGTCTCTTTATGACTATTTCTATGTCCTAAAGTACATGTTTGTTGTTACCGTGAGGCATCATTGAGCCAATGCTGGCTAACAGTGATGCTGTGTACAACAAAATAAGACACTGCGTGGTCTGACACCCTCACCATCCATGTTCTTCATGGATTTCATCCTCCTTGGGTCCTCAGCGAACATCAGAGGAAGCAGCAGCCCTGAAACCCAGTCTGCAAAGGACAAAGGAGTCAGGATGACTGGAGAACTGCTGCAATTGAATGACGGCATTGGTGAAGAGCATGGAAAGCACTACGGACAGCCAAGAGAACAAACAAATTTGTCTTGGAAGAAGTACAGCCAGAATACTCCTCAGAAGTGAGGGTGGCATAACTTTGAGTCACAGACTTTGGATGTGTTTAGACATGTTGTAGAGGAAGACTAGTCGCGGGAGAAGGGTATTATGCTTGTAAAGTAGAGGAGGAGTGACAAAAAGAAGATTCTCAATGAGATGGATTGCTATCAGCTGCAACAATGGACTTAAACCTAAGATCATTTGTGAGGAGGATGCAGGACTAGGCAAAGGGTTAAGCGCTTTTAATTAATTATATCATTAAATCTCCATAACTCCAGGAGGAAGGAAGTGTCCTTAATTTAATTTAACCGAAGAGGAGAGGTTAAGCAATTTAACACACCGTTAGTCATTCAGTAGAAGGGTGCTGATGTCATTATTCAAAGGTGAAGAGAAACAAAAGTGTTAACTCCTCTAGTTTTTGTTTTGTTTTGTTTTTCTTCTTCATGCCTCAGATCTAGAGTCAACTATATGGAAGTGTGTGTGTGTGTGTGTGTGTGTGTGTGTGTGTCGGTACCTATTGCTGCTATAACAGAAATACAACATATGTGATTTTTTTAATTTAAATCATTTTATTGGGGCTATTACAGCTACTAAAACAATGCATAAATCAATTATACCAAGCAAACTTGTTACTAGTGCCTCTCTTTTCCATTCACTCCCTCCCCCCTTGTGAGCCCTTGATAATATGTGTGTATGTGTGTGTGTGTGTGTGTGTGTGAATCACACAATCCACTACATCTATTTATACATATTTCAGTTTCTGGTCCCCTGGGGAGTGGGTGGTTATATATCCATCATTGCTATCAATCTCCCTTTCTTCCTCCCCTTCCCCCTCCCCTCATTGTGTCACTATTTCCATTACTGTTTCTGAGGGGCTTATCTGTCCTGGCTTCTGTGTATCAAAAGTTCTTATCGGTACCATTGTACACTCCAGTTTCGCAAGATAGATGAGGTAGAACGGGAGTCATGATAATGGGGGTTGGGGGTGGACATTGAAGAGCCACGGATGGAGCGTTTCATGGGTGCTAAACTCTACCCTTGCTGAAACACCCCTTCCATGGTAGCCTGACCCTTCAGTGAGGAGTTGTCTAATGTCTTTCCCAAATAGTGAATGTATTTTCTCACAGTTCTGGAAGAAGGTCCTTGTCTCTCTAGGCTTCTGCTCCTGGCGACCTTCTCATGGCTTCTGCCTGTTTCTTCTGCATGGTTGTTTAATCTTTTTTGTCCTGCTTAGCAAACCCAGACAACTCACTTCCAAAAGGGATTATAAGTACATGGGCAAAGGCTAGAATTTACATTTTCTATTCTGGCAGAACCTAGCCCGATCTATAACCATGTCTCATTACAGCATATTCAGGCCACGCAGATGTATTGATTTCATCTTTCCATGTTCAAACCAGCCCTGTTCAACTAATAACACTCTTAAGCTTTCATCTTGTCCCAAAGGTGTTTGCTAAATTTTTATTACTAAATGAAAAGGAGCTACGTTCAATACTAATCATTGCTATGATCTATTTTTCAAAACACCATGAGTGGCAATGACCTTGGACAAAATCTAAACACAAATTCAGGACCTTGGCAACAGTATAAAAAGTACAATATGACTGTAGTTTATAAAAACTTTAAATAAGATTTATTGTACATATTGCAAAATTATTAAAACTCTTTAACTAGTTTGTGGATTTTTTTCTGCATTCATAAATCATTATCTGGCCATGTGGATAGCTTTTAAAAGTGAAAACTTTTATCCAGAAGTACACAAGTTTGCATGTGTTCTAGTTTCCCCTTTGTGTAGAATGACACTATTGTTGACAGCATCTGTTTCTTCACAGAAGCATGTATCATTAGCAGGGATTAACTCTTTTTTTAAACTAATTTTATTAATTAGAATTAATATAGATATCACTCTATAGTTCAATCACAGCAAAGAGTATTGTATAATTGCAACCACAGTCAGTTTCAAAACATTCTTGAACATCTTGACATCAACTCCCTTTTAATATCCGAGAAATCCTTAGTCTACTTGCCGTCCCTAGAGGTTCATCAATACTGAAAAACAGAAAAACATATTTAAAAAACTCAAGAGGGACACTTTCAGTGACAAAATACATCTGAGATAAACCCCAATATGAATGAACAAAATACAAACAATGTTGAAAACCAGATCAGAGATCTGATGTGCATCAGAGAGGGAATCAGCTGAGAAGGTTGTAACTGTTCAAGTCAGATTTATCCTTTTGATCTTCTATAGTCATTGCTCTAATGCACTCTGTTTAGTAACCACTTTTCTTCCATACCTCTATTATTTTAGATCAAGGAAAATCACTTCACTGGGGGATTATTTCCTATGGAGATCCCACAAATGTATCTTAGGTTCCCAATGTCATTCATAGCTTTCTGCAATCCAGATCCTTACAGATTAGGCTCTGATACAATTCCTTCTGCTTTAAATTATTTGATTTATAATCCTTCAGTCACTGATGTAGATGTGCCTCTTTCATGTGGACTTGGTTGACATCTCACTTAGATGGCTGCTTGTTTGGAACTAAGCCTTTAAGGCCCAAGATGTTAGTTTATCTGATAGCCAGGCACCATCTAATTTCTTCACCACTCTTTGCTATAGCTCCCTAATCTACTGTGTTCCCTTCCTGAGAGCAAGTATTGAGCAGGGTCAAGATGTAAGAACTATTCTTTCTTAAATTGGAGCTAGGATTTTGTGTGAACCCAAAACCAATTCCTGGATCTGTGTTTTGGAGTGGTTTTAGTTTGTTTTGTTTGTTTTTAAATCTGCCTTTGGCTCACTTTCCAAAGCTCCTTGTTAATTTATGGCAGAAAGTCTTATCAATCATCTGTCTGGGGTATTGGGTTCTTCCATCAATATTGTCTTTGATTAGCCCTTGGTACTAATATTGTTAAAAACACTGATGAGAGGGGATATTAGGTCAATTAAGGCTACTCTGTATTGCAGTATCTGAATTAGTCCCTTGTACAGAATAATTCCTTTCATAGCTGGACACTGTTTCCGCAAGCAGTGGAATTTTGTTGTCAGGGAAATATTACCATAATATTCACTGATAATGTCAGTCACAGGTTTGCAGGAAGAATATACACTTTAGTGCAGTATAGAGGGCATTCATGTAGCAAGACCATCTTGTTTGCCTAACAACAGTTTAGTAATCTTGGTACTGCTGTCTTCTACTTCCTCAGACACCATGAATTACTAATCAGTAAAAAATAGTGTCTGTATCCACATTATAGTACAGCTGAACTTGATATTGAAAACCAGTTGTCTTGAGAGAGACAAAACAATGGATGAAAAGATCCATGAATAACTAGAAGCAAGAGAGGCTTTAGCAGGTAGAGAATTGGTAGCCTACAACCAGAGGGTTCTGTCAGTTTCTTGAGAAAAATATTATGAAAAAGTGGTAAAACTTTGAAATATACAGGAATGAGATCAAATGTAGCTGCTATTTAAAACTGTAGCCATAATTCAAGAATTCATTGAAAATAAAGGTCACGAAACATGATTGAATGAAAGCACCTCATGTGGCATGTAGATGGCCAACAAGTCTTCATGAATACTGCAGATTGAGAAATTTATTTCAATTGTTGTGGAACCAACTCCCAATAGCCTCCGTCCACAGTGATCATCCACCCTCTGCTTGGATCCCTTTGGTCATGTAGCACTCACTGCATCACACTGCACTCATGTAACTCATACAGACAGTTTAACTGATAGAAACATCCTTCTTTGTACTGAGCCTCAATCTGCCTTCTTGTGGCCTTGGTCTTCATCTTCTGTCTGGACCTCATTGAGTGGATTGTTGTCATTAATGTTCTCATTGGATACATGCTCTTACCTCTTGTGGGCTCCCCCGTCCCCAAGTCCCCAACTCTTAATGAATTCTAGCCCATCCTCTCTTTTGACATCTTGAACTTCAGCACCATACACCTTTTCAGTGTGTTATCCCAAGTATATAAAGACTTGGTCTTTATCACTTTGTGTTGAATTTCAAGACAGTGTCTATTTGCTGTGCTTTCTCTCTCTCTCATTTTTTTACCCATGGCTCCCAGAGCCTCAGGAACTGTTTGAAAGTTGGTTGATTCCTCTGATCACATCAGTTTGCATCTCATACTAGATTATATCCTAGGTGTGAAGGAATCTGGATTTCTTAAAATAGATAAAAATTCAGATATGGTGACAGTACTCCATTACCTAAGTTTTAGTTTGGGCATCAATGAGGCTGTCATGCTGAGGTGGAGTTGGTCATCTAGATACAGTCAATTTCATATTCGATCACTTCTTTCACCAGGAAGCAAAATGTCACCTTTCAGAATGTTGGGTCCACACTTCAGCACACATATTGACAACTGGGTTGTTCCTCTGCCCTTTTCTTTATTAGCATTTTATTGTACAGGTGTGGGGCAGCAAGGTAGATACCCAACTCACTGAATTCATTCACCCGTTTCATGTTGCCAAAGAAAATCTTGAGCTAATCGACAGGGTTTCTCTAGCATACAGCTTCCTTTAAAAGAAAAATCAAATAGATGGGTTTGTTTGTTTGTTTCTCCACAGCAGAAAATCCAATTACAGCCCTACCTTATTACATTTTCATTTGCAGTTTTTACCTGCACCTCTCCTAAAATCAGCCTTTTGGTTGGGAGTCTTCTTTCTCACCAACCCTCTGATTTACCACCGAGGGTGTCTTTTCCCAAGGACGGATTCATGCTCATGAAATGTAAGTGAGGCCAAGTCTTGCCATTCACATTTCTCCGGGGTACTCTGACTCTACCTCTGCTAAGACCAATTTCCTTGTTCTTCTGGAAGTCGCAGGACTATCCTGGCTGTTGGTCAACAGCATCATTCTTCAGTCTTCTCTTGTCAAATGTTCACATGAACAGAAGGTGATGGAAAGCACCATGACTTGGGCCAAGGGCACCATCATCCTCAAGGTGACATCTTTGCTCCTTAACACTTTAAAGAATTTTCTTTTCTTTTTCTTTTGTAATATATACGCCCATTGCAATATGTCATTTGATTTTTTGACTGCTGTATCCATGGACATTGGAGATGCGTTTAAATTAAACAAAAATCCATTGGTTAAGATGTTGCTTGTTAGTCCACTTATGAGGATTTAAATTTTCTTTTTGAAGGCTGTAGTCTTTGATCGCCTTGGTAAGTGCTTCAAGTCCTCCTCACATCTGGCAATCAAGACTGCATCATCTGCATAACACAGCTTGCAAATGAGACTGCCTGCAATCTGACTGCCATGTTCTTTTTATCTGATGATGTTGATAGTAGCCAGTAGTTATTGAGAACTCACTGTCCATGAGCTGCTGCTCTAAGTGCGTTAGTAAGAAGCCTCGAAGGACTCTTGCCTGAAAGTCCAGCAGTCACCTTGCTCTTTTTATCTCCTGACACTTCCTTTGAGAGGCGACATCACACCCATGTCCACTACGCTGTTTGTAAGTCTTCCTCCAGCAAGTCATGGGAACAGGATTAAATGCAACAGGGTTGGTAGCACATTGCTAACAACATCTGCTGTGTTGTCACAAAACCAGCTGGGGGACCTGGAGAGAATGAGAGGAAGAACAACCTCCTGAGGGACCATTGTGTGGTGGATCAGAAGTAGTTCAATGACTACTTTTCAGGTGGATTGCAGGACACAGTGAATCATCTTTCTCACTGAATTTCCTTCACTGCTGAAGGGGAAGGGCAAACACTCAAGTCCTTCAACATGTCAACTGCCCGCTGCTCCTCAGGCCTCCTGGAAAGACTCTTTAGGAACCGGAGTCTCCTTCCCCATCGCACATCTTCTCCCATCGTCCTACCTCAGAATCATACAGCACCATAGATCTCCACTGGGTTCTCACCACTCACTTTGAACAGCACCTACCTTCTAGTCTGAGATCCTAGAGAAGGTTCTCCTGGAAGAAGAGCCTGGTGGTGCTTTGGGTTAAGCATCAGACTGCCAATGAAAAGGTAGGTGGCTCGGAGCCACCAGCTTCTCCAACACAGAATGATAAGGCAGTCTGCTTTTGGTAAAGATTCACAATCTCAGAAACCCTAAGGAGTGGTTCTGCTCTGCCCTAGAAGGGTTTGGTGAGTCAGAACGGACTGGAGAGGTAGCCCTGGGTCTGGATCTCCTAGAGGGGTGCTCCATCCCCCCTCCCTCTGTCACTCCAATTGATCCCCATTGCCTAGGCCCATCATGTACCTGCAGGACTGAAATCATTACCTTCTGGATTTTATGATACTTGGAAATTCTGACAAAAAAAATCAATCAATGGACTTTTCATACCAGGGGGTGAAGGACACCAAAGTAGAAGCTATCTATGATGAGCTCCTGTACACAAGCGCTGTGTACTACAGGGTGTCCCCTTGGCTTTTATGCATAAACGGGGCATTTATGCAAACAGCCTCCACACAGCTAACTCAACTGCCTGGAGCAAAGTAGCATTCGATTTTAAAAGCTTAGTGCTGACAGTAGGCTTTCTGCTCCTGATCTGTAGTACCTAATTAGGTGAATTTGAGGTGCTGGGTATTTTTGGTTTAGTTTTTGTTTGAGTTGTTGTGTTTCTAGTGCCCTCCCTCTGAAGCACATTCCTGGCGGGTGACAAGGGCCCAGGGGTATCTGGGATGTTGCTACAGAACAGCCCTGTGGTTTTTGTTGTCTTTAATGCGGCACCTGCATTTCTCTGAAACAATCCGTGAGGTTCTATATGAGCATCGCTCATGGTCTTTCCCATTTGGGGGAGGGGGGGGGTCGTAAGTGTATTAACTGCTTCTCTGTGGGGAATGTGCTCACCGACTTACGAGTATCTCTCTTTATCTAATAAACGCGTTCCTGGAACAGACAGCACAAATCAGATTTTAACAAATTGCATCATATATTTAAATGCCTGAGGGGCCCTCATTTTAGGAAATGGATCAGATCCTGCATGTCAAATGAATTATCACACTCTAGTTTTTATTTTCCTGCCATCCGGGTCTTCACCTGGCCTGCTCTTTTTAGGTATGCCCTGTGTCACCTTGGGAGCCCTCGTGGTGCTGTGGGTTAGGTGGTGGGCTGCTAACCACAAGGCCAGCAATTCAGACCCACCAGCCACTGTGTGGGTGAAAATGAGGCTGACTGTTTCTACAAAGGTTCCCCATCTTATCCCTACAGAGGGTTGCTATGAATTAGAATCACCTCAGTGGCAATGGATCTATTTATGTTTGATTTGGGGGGGGGGGGAGGGATGGCAAGTTATTACATTTCTGAAAGAATGTTTACAAATATGCAGTGGACACCTACTGGGTTACATATTACTGACCGAGTTAATTAGCACCCATTGAACAGACCTAGTTAAAGTCCTAACCAGCTACACAGTGATGAGGACAATGAAAACAGCTTACTAGACTTCAACATTTTGGAGGACATTTTTTGTTAAGCATTAGTGGTCAATCAGTCACAATTTTCAAGGGACCTCATCATAGAAATATTAATGTTTAAAGACACTTCTTTTGCATGTAACCTGTCATATCCCACTGGTCTAGACATTTTAAGATCAGCCATTGAGATTGTCCCTTGTTAGTCACTAGGATCTTAGAAGCTCATAAAAACAATCCATTTTTTTAAGTAGAAACCACTATGAGCTGGGGTCCAGAGATAGCTGGATAGGCAAGACATCGCCTGGGGCCATAGTGGACTGTAAGGGACCCAGAGGGTGGCACACCGAACCTAAAAAAAAAAGGAAATATTTTACACTTCAATTGATATTAAAATTTCCCAGAGATGACTCTCTGGAGTCTGTGTGGATGATGGCAAACCTTTCTAGGTGATCAGAAACTGTCCTAAACTCACTGGGACTGATCTAGAAGTGAGTTCAATGATAGACGTGAAATCATCTGTAATTTCTAAGTGGAGGGATGCTGGACTAAAAGACTCTAAGTGGGGAGAAAATAGCAGGGCCAAAGGAAGCAATTCCATCGGATGGCCTTTGCTTTTTCTGGTGGGGAGGGGCAAAGTCAAGTAAAACCCAAACCAGACTTACCACAGTTTAGTTGGAAATGATTCTTAATGGCCCCGGGAGACAGAGTAGAGTTGCCCCCTCAGGCTTTTGAGACTTCATATCTCTACAGAAGCATCTTATCTCTGAAGCTCTGCACGTATACTTTGAGGACAATGACCCCTTTTGTAAAAGAAGAAATGCCAGTGGGTGGGTTTTGAACTGCTAGCCTGGTGGTGGTTAGCAGCCCCAGTGCTAGACCCACTGTATCACCAGGGCTTCTTAAAGCAGAATGAAGGTGCAGCTTTATGTTGCATGTAACTTGGTCAAAGTCAGTGGTTTCCCCCAATAGTACAGGAAGGTCTGTATCTATCCATCCATCCCAACTGGTGTGTGTCCCTGGAGGCTGCCCTCTGGAGACTCTGTGAGGTCGGAGGAGATAACACTCAATGTTTCTCAGTGAGTTTGGCCTTTCTTGACATCACTGTCCCCCTTGATCCTGTTAGTTTCCAACTCACGGTGACTTCATATTTGTGCACTCGGGGGTTTTCAAGACTGTGGATATGGGGGAACAGATCTTCAGACTTGTCTTGCTCAGGTGTCTGTTTTGCATGTGCCACCACTTGAACCCTTCTCCTCCTCACCTAGCTGGACTGGGCCCACCAATCTGTCAACTCAGTGGTCAGTGCTTACCCAGCCACTCATATCATGGCCCCATGGCTTTGACTGCCAGGTTGGCTAGTAGAGTGGATTATAGAACCTTCATTTTACTCAAAGACCCTTCTGTGAATGAAGGAAGCTTCATGTCTAGCGTTGATGTGACTGGACAGGAGTTTGTATTTTGCTTAAGTGGGATGATGAGCCCTGAAATTCCTAACAGCACAGTATGGATGGACCTTTCTTGGCTACAACTTCTGGGAGATAGCAAAGCAAAGACCAGGTCCAGCAACCCAGGTGTGATAGGGTCAAGGACTCAACCTGTAGGTCTTGAGGCAGCTCTTTAAGAGGGGACTCATAATGAATCTCTGGTCCCTGGTACCATACTCAGAGGTTTGAGAACCAGAACCAGAGTCTGTCCAAGACAATGCAGAAGCAAAGGCCCCAAGAGTTGGCATTTGGAAAAATCAACCAACTGGAATGACCAGAACCCAGTGAATGGGAAAGTTGACAAATGATGAAAACTATAAGCAATGCTACTAAGCAATTTTACATGAAAATTGTGGAATAGGGACTAAATTTATGGTGTCAATGTCAACCCAAAACCCAGTGAAGTTCTACTTTTTAAAAATCAGCCAGATGTAGTATGAGGGTTAGTGTGAGGGAGCAGAGATCAAGAAGATGCAGACATGTCTGGGGAAAGCCTCACGTTGGCTTAGTGAAGACAGTTTTAGAACTGCAAAATACTGAGTAAGCCAAATGGCGGAGCTGGGTGTTGAGTTCAGTCCCAGGCATCTTGAGTTTCAGGGGCTACTGGCCTTCCCATGGGTCCTGCTTGAAAGGCACCCCTGAAGGCAGGCTTGCACTTCCCCCCTGATTGACATCATGCTCCAACTCACCATCTGATTAGAAGAAATAGCTTGATCTACAAGATGGAAGACCAAACCAAGATGAGCATGTCTAGTGAGAGAGGAAATAGGATTTAGAGAACACTCCCTCTAAGACATCAGGAACAGGAAAATGAATTCAGACGCCGCTCCCTAGATCTCACCAGAATAATTCCATCCAACTGCACCACCTTGGAAGCCAGCATCACGATCCAAATTCCAAATCACACTTGTAAACACAGAGCTCCTACCAGCACAAGGGGCAAACAAAAGGCATTGCTGCCTGTCAACAAGTGAGGCCAGTATGGTGGCTTCCACTCACTCCTCTGAGCCAGGAGCTGTTACAAAGACTTGACTCCAGGAAGAACCCAGGAGGAAAGCCTCTGATCCCAATGCAGAAGGGCTGGGTCCTCAGAGCTCCCCAGAAGCTAGAAAGCTAGTAGGCATTTTGAAGTTTCCCAAGGGAGTTTCTGTGAAAACAAAATGGGGCGGAGGTGGGGGAGGGGTGGGAGGAGGAGTATCCATCATAAATAAGGTCGTCTGATTTTCCAATGACTCATCTGGGTGCAGGCAAACATGATCGCTGCAGATTTGCAGCTCCTTCTCCGGTCAGAGAAGCACAGTTTGCCAGCATTTGTGATCTCAAAACTAGAATGAGGTTCAAGAAACTTAATCCCTTCAGAGTGAAGAGGTCTAAGACAAATGTCCTGTCTTAAATGGGGTGTGGGAAGAGTGAATTCAGTGCTCAGTTCTGTCAGTAGTTCATTATGTGTCATTACGCTGCATCTGCACATCAGGGGAAACCATTGTAAAGACGATAATTTTTAACTCTAAGAGAGCTGAGGGCCGAGGTCCTTATTTCTACAGCAACACCCACAGAGAAAGAGAAGGCTTATCATCCACCTACCATGGGGAGACAGGGAGGATGGTCTTGGATCCTCAGAACAAAGGGTCTGTGACCAGCCACCTTACCACCTCCTGCTGCTCTGCCCTGTCTTTGCATGAACAAGACTTCCTAAACCCTGATGGGCAATGTGTATCTTGTGCTCCAAGCTACTTCCCCACCCACAGTGTGGAGCAAAGAAGAGAAGAGCTCATTCTTCAGGGATCAGTAGAAGCTTAGTAAATGATAACTAAAGGGGGTGGGGGAAGGGAGAGAAAAATTGTAAGATGACTACATGGCCAAATGTATTTTATTAACAGAAATTCATTTCTGTGTCCCTTAAAGGAAAATTGATATCTGGGCTATATGTGTATATTATATATATATACAAATCTTATATACTCATATGTAATATAAATATAAATCTTAGCCTGATCTTACTGGTTTGATCTATGTCATTTGTGGATGTGGTAGAGCTAGGTTTAAAACTTCAGCGTATCATGTTTATTTTCCATACATCTTGTCACTTCCTGTGGATGTTTATAACAAATATGCTCCATTCTTTAGGAGACATATGGCTCTTAACTTGTTTGACTTAATAAGGTAACAGAAGTTTTGCGCTAATTCTGCCGCTAAGGGCTGTATTTGTTGACTGATTTAATGCTGTGGAGATTGTTTCTTTCAAGGGCAGAGTCATCGAGTCGATCTCTCCTCTCTTCCCCTCACTCTCCCTCCCCTCCCTTCTTCTTTCCATCCTCTCCATCTCCCCATCCATTCTCCATGCAAAGAGGGGAGTGACCCTTGCCAATTTAGACCCAGAATGGCTGTAACCACAGAACACATATAGCCCGACTGTGTTTTCAGGGACCCACTCCCACCTTTGCCTTCTCATGGCAAAGGTCCCAAGGCTGAGTGTAATCTAGGTCACCTTCTAGGCCCAGCCTATAGAAAAGACATTACCAGAGCTTCTTGTGCACTGGGGGTCAGCTGTCCCACTGTGTGCACCCAGAACTGCCTCTGCTCTCTCAGAAACGTCATGGCAGAAAGTCAATGGGAAACTTGGGGGTCCCACTCTGAAACAGACTCCTGAGTTCCAGTGTAGTCTGCCCTCCTGAGTGACCCGGAGTGCCCTGGCCCAGCGATTCCACGTATCTGCTCCTCCACTTGCCATCTGTGAAAGTGGAATATTAGTGGTGCTGGCCTCCTGGTTTGGGTTTTAAGGTAAGATTGCCTATTAGCAAAGCATTTAGCATATTGCCTGCTGCCTAGTAAGTTCTGCATACGTTTGATAAATACGTGGACTTCTCCTGGCCCCATGGATGAATGAAATACTGGTTACTCAGATTGGGCTGGTGCCGTGCCTCTTCGGTGAGACCCCTGGACTATTTCCTCTGAGCAATATCACCACTCAGCTATGCTCAGCCTGGAGTGATAATGAAGACCTGGTTTGGCATGTATTTCACAAATTGTTCACATATTTTGAGATCCAGAACGGTCATTGTTAACCTAAATCTGGGTTGACAGAGCTTGTACAGAGCCCCGTTGTGAAAGACAGCAGGATGATGCACACACACACACACACACACACACACACACACACACGCGCTCCCCTTGCAGTTGAGTTGATTCCCACTCATGGTAGGTCCAGGTGTTGCAGAGGACACCTGCCCCTGGAGGTTCTCTCGGTTGTCAGCTTCACAAGAGGAGGTTCTCTGCAAGGCCTCGGGTGGTTCAAACCACGGGAGGCACCGGGACCTCAGGAAAGATGCCTAGCTTGGTGAAGACAATGGAAAGTGAAAAACAGGGAGAGTGCCAAATAAACATGCCTTGTCTCCCTTAAGATGTTTCTGCCATCGATTGAGTTTGATTTTAATTGTAATTTCAACACCCTTCCATGTGCTTATTGGCTTGTCGTGAAGGCTTTAAGTGCTGGTGTTACAGGTTGAGGCTCATCTCTCTCTTTCAAAGAAAAAAAGAAAAAAGAAAAACTCCAGGCTGAGCCCCGGTGGAGTAGTGGTTGTGCACGGGACTGCGGCCCACTGGGATGGAGTTTCAAATGCAGCAGTGGCTCCACAGGAGCAAAGGCTGGGCCTCCTACTACCACCACCAGAGGGCAATGATGCCCCCCCCAAAAAAAAACTCCAGCAAGTTGTTTCCTACTCATACGACCCTATAGGACAGGGGAGGATAGCCCTTTGGGGTTTCTGAGACATTGGCTCTTTTTGGTAAAAAAATTTTATGAACATGTATTTCACTAAAGAAACCAAGTCTACATCAGTTTTACTTTTCATCCTTTTATAGCCAGTCAGGTCAGTGTTAAGATGTGATGGCAAGGAATCTGGAAGGATTTAAAGCCTGTGACTCTTTCTGTCTCTCTCTTTCTCCCTTCCTCTCCCCCCCCACCCCGCTTTTGTAACCCTATTTATTTATTTATTTATTTATTTAGGTTTTCAGAGACTTTAAATCTTTACAGGAGTAGACAGCCTCATCTCTCTTCCACACAGTGGCTGGTGGGCTCAAACTAATGACCTTGTCATTAGCAGTTCACTGTGTAGCCCACCATGCTGCCAGGGCTCCTTTATGGACTCATAGTTCAAGTATAATACCTCACACCATAGCTCTTATATTTTTTTATATTGAAAGCTGACATCTTTCACTTCTTTGAAAAGCTTATTTTGAGTCACCTTGTACTTCTTAATTATACAAGAAAAATAATTGCCATCGTTGGGTTCCATCAAGTCATTTCTGACCCTCAGCAACTTCCAGTAGAGCAGAATGAAGCCCTGCTCACTTCTGAGCCATCTTCACCATCACTGTTAGGGCTGAGCCTATTTTGAGAGTAACTGTGTCCATCCGTCTGGTAGAGGACTTTTTTGCTGACTCTCTACATTACCAAACATACTGTCTTCTCCAGGGTCTAGTCCTCCTTCATACTGTATTCAAAGTATCTTCTTCTGGAAGTCCAGAGTATATGAAATATCCTTTGTTGACAGCATAGAGGAGCGGCAATTTGAATGCACTTGCCTGAGGAGAAGTTTTTGAGTGTGCAGTTGTGTGGGCACTGGAATGAACAGAGTGTGTAAACAGATAAGAAAGAAAACTAGGGGGACAATTGACATAGTGGTCGAATATCTAGGGAATAAAGTTCACACTGGAGTTCCACCTGCCAACTCATAGCATCGGTCTCCTGCCACCCATCTGATGGGTGTCCCAGTGCACCACGGTACATCTGCCCCCAGCATAAGTGCCATCTGTCAGGATAAAGAAGGATGTCCTATGGACAGGCCAGAATCCAGAACACATCAAGGCAACTTCACAGCTCTGATGATACAGAAGCTGAAAGTGTGTGTACAGTCCAATCTGGGATTACATATACCTCAATTCCCTAGGGCTGATTTAACAAAATGCAATAAAGTGAGTGGTTTAAAGAATAGGAATCTAATTTCTCATAATCTTGGCAAATGACTGAGCAAGGCCTTGCTTTTTCTATTTGTGCTAGAGAAAGATCCTTCCTTGTATCCTTCAAATTCTATTGCCCAAGATTGTTTTCCAGAGTTCCTTGGTCTGTAGACAGACCCTTGCATGGTCTCTTCTTCCATGTGCACCTCTGGTCATGTGCCTACTTTCTCTATTTTATGACAGCACTCAGAAAGGATTAAACTTATAGGACCCACCCTACGCCAATATGATGACTTTATTAGCTTACTTGATGATGTCTGAAGAGAAAAGTTCTATTTCCTCCAAGTCACATCACCACATCTCTTTGAGGGACACAGTTCCATCGACAACACACACCAGGAATAACTGAGATAAAACGTCAGCACATGAAAGAGTAAAAGCTTGCCCCAAACAAATAAAACTCTCCCAGCAATAAATAAAAGACAAACACTCCAATTGCAGCGGGCAATTCAGAGGAGAAGAAATGTAGTCAAAACAAATGAAGAGAGATGATCAGTCTCATTAATAATGAAATAATGTAATTAAAACCACAATGAGAGGTGACATTTGGAGGAAATAGACACTCTTTATTTACCCTTGAAGAGAAGACAAATAGGTTCAGAGTTTTGAAATATAATTTAACAGTTTCTGTTCATATTAAGCTGCCTTACATTCGACCCTTAAATTCTACTTCTAGAAAACTATCCCACAGAAACAACAACACATATCTTGTTCAAATACCCCCCATCACTCCCTCAAAAACTGTAAATTGTCTAAGCATTCAACAGTTGTATATTCCAATGCAGTGCAATATTTTATAAAAGAAGATACACATTCTGCCTTGAAAACAAGATAACACCAGTTTTGTCACCTAAACCATTGCAGACATGTACATCAGACACATTGCATATTGAAATGAGCATGGTTCTACTTTCAGCTGAAAGATGTGTATGCGCGCGTGTGTGTGTGTGTGTACATTAAAAATGTTTGTCGGTTCTAGTGAAAACAGAAGGGGGGGGGACTGGATGAACAGTCATCCGATTCTAAAAGAGTTTGCAGGTGGAAGGTGGGGTAGGATGAGAAACATATTTCAATCAAAGCATGTCAAATGATGCTTACATTTACAAGAAGTCAAAACACAATGACATTACATTCAACTCAAACAGCACTTGGAAAATATGTGCTTATTAGTGCCTGATTATCTTGCTGAGGTGGTTGACCTTGAGACAGGGCACTAGAGCAGCACAGTGGCCCTCTGCTGAATACAAGGAATTTCTCTGGATGACACCTGCCTTCCATGTCTGGTCATTTTACATAATGACTCTGTGACATTTTCTTTTCGCACAGTCTTGAACCTGAGATTGCCTTCCATATTTACGAGGGCATTTAAAAAGCACATGCAGTTGGGGCCCATCACAAATGATTCTCCCGGTCTTTCTGACACACAGCACTTCAAGCTTCACCTTTCCTCCACACATCCTCAATTAGATTAAAATATAGCATCAGAAGCACCAGCAAAGGAATCAGAAAGGGCACCGCAGAGGCGAAAATAAAATAACTCAGCATAAACCATTCCAATTATGAGTGAATACATTTTGACTTTGTTAAGACAAAAACAAAGGCTAATTATCTACCACAAAATGACAACAGAGCCGGCAGAGGGGAGAGAAAAGTAAGCTGGAGATAAGGCAAGTCACCGGTGGCAGCAGGCACACCACGTCTTAACTCTCTTGATGATGAAATCCCCACTAGATAAAATGCCATCTGTGCATGCACGGGCCATGGGGAGGTGTCCACTCCTGGAGCCAGTCAGATACAGTTGTGGTTAACTCTGGACTACCTGGAGGAATGCTCTCCAAGTTCTCAACCACTTCTCCCTCACACGTGGCTGAGAACTTACCAACCAAAGAAGGAAAGCAAAAGAATTGCCATCAGGTTGATTCCAATTCATAGTCCCTGTCCAATCGTATCAGAGCAACTGTCTTCCACAGGGGGTTCAATGGCTGGCTTGAGGCAGGTAGACTGCTCTGCAATGGGAGGAGTCCATCCATTTCAGTAGTAACAGGCTGATTTTTTTACAGCCTTTAACCATAAGAGAGTCCTTGGGTGGTGCAAACGGTTTCACATTTGACCACCCCCTGCGACCAAACCAACATGTTCATCGTTCAGGTCCTCCTAAAGGTCCATGGTAACAACCTTCGTGTCCATCCAAGAATGGTGTATGTCCCCAGGGACTAGTCCCTCTCAACAGCATGTCCTGAGTACCTTCTTCTGGCAATCTCAGTGTAGTCAATATCCCTTGCTAAAGAGAATGTGTCATTCTGCTGTGCATAGGATCACTAGGAGATGAATCTGACTCGACGCTACCTCTCCAAAACAGGGAACACCAATTACCTGTCGCTTTTTCCTACTGTGGTGGCTTGTGTGTTGCTGGAAGCCAAGTCACTGGTACTTCACCCCAAAAGAACAGGTTTCAACAGAACTTCCAGACGAAGAAGAGACAATGAAGAAAGAATTGGCTGTCTACTTGGGAGCAATTAGTCACTGAGAACCTGATGCATAGCATGGAAACATTGTCATATAATGAACGCCTAATGAAAAAGCATCAAGGCTTTGTCAGAGGTAATGGCAGAACATGAGTCCCTCAGGTCAGACAACACTAAAAAAATGAATGAGAAAGATCTGCGTCTTCAAAAGAAAGCTGATCATAATGGCCTGAATGGAATAAAGCCTACAGAATAAAGCCTTTGGGACCTTATGTAGCAGGACTCAGAATGAGAAGAAATCGCTGCAAAAATGCACTAGTAAAGTTGGAGGGTATGAAGTGTGAATCTAGGAAAATGAAAGTCATCAGAAATGAAGTGGAGCACATAGTGATCAATATCCTAGCTGTTAGTGGGCTGAAATGGATTGGTCATTTGAATCAGTAAGTCATATGGTTTATTATGCTGGGAAGGACAAAATCAAGAGGAACTCTGTTGCTTTCATTGTCAAAAAGGACATTTGTAGGTACTCTTGAAGTACAATGCTGTTTATGAAAAGATTGTTTCCATCTGCCTTCAAAAAAATGCAATGATTACATCTGTTATTCAAATTTATACAATAGCCAATAAAGCTGATAAACTTCTATCAAAGTCTTCAGTCTATAATCTATTAAATATGTAATCAAGATTTACTGATAGTTATCTGTGATTGGAATTGAAAAGTTGAAAACAAAAATATGGGCTGAGCCCCGGTGGCATAGTGGTTGAGTGCGGGACTGCCGCCCCCTGGGTTGGTGGTTCAAATATAGCGGCAGCTCTCCAGGAGCAAGGTTGGATAGCTTGCACATCCATCACAGGGCAGTGATCCCCCCCCAAAAAAAACAAAAAGAAAACAAAAATAAAGGAACACTTGTTGGAAAATATGAACTTGTTGATAGAAAAGAACCTGGAAACACATGGTGAAGTTTTACAGGATCAACAATTTGCTCATAGAAAGTGCTTTTTTTGAACAACACAAACAGTGACAAAACATATGAAGTTTCCTAGTTCTCTAGAAAAATCAAATTGACTACATTTGTATGAAGAGATGATTGAGAAACTCAATATCAACAACTAAAATGAGATCAGGTATAGACTGTGGAATAGGCCACAAAGTGCCCACATGTAAGTTCATGCTGAAGCTGAAGAAAATGAAAAGAGGTCCACAAGAGCCAAAACACAACCCTGAATCTATGCCACCCAAATGTCAAGAGCAGATTTGAAGCATCAAACACTAATGACAGACAACCTGATGAGCTGTGAGAGCTCATCAAGAACATCATTCAGGACAACAGCAAAAGTTCATTAAGACAACAGGAAACTTTTAAAAGATCAAAGGAGAAACTCTGGAATGCCTTCTTAATTGTAAAGTAGTTAATAGAAAGGGAAAAAACGATGATGTCAGAGACCTGAACAGAACGTTTCAAAGGGCAGCTTGAGAAGACAAAATCAAGTATTATAACAAAGACCTAAAGTTAGAACACCAAAAAAGGAAGAGCACATTCCACACACTTGAAGTGGGAAAAAACCAAAGGGGAAATGTAAGCCTTGCATTGCATTAGCAAAAGATTCTATGGGCAAAACATTGAATGGTGCAGAAAGCATCAGTAGAAGATGGAAAGAAGACACAGAGTCATTGTGCCAAAAAGAACTATTCAATATTCCACCATCTCAGGGGGTAGCATGCAAGCAGAAACCAAAGGTGCCGCAGGATGAACTTTAAGCTGTGCTGAACGCATTATCCAAAAGCAAGACTCTGGTGGCCCACACATTGAAATGCTTCCACAATCTGATGAAGCACTGAAAGCACTCATTCTACTATGCCAAGAAATTTGGAAGAGAACTACTTGGCCAACTGACTACAGGAGATATATATTTGTACCCATGAAAATTTAAAAAAAATGTGACTCAACAGAATGCACAAATTTCAGAAGTACATATGCAAGTTAAAGCTTGCTGAAGATCATCCAGTTGCAACAGTACCTTGACAAGGAGTTTTCAGAGGTTCAGGCCAGATTCAGAAGAGGATGTGGAACAAGGAGTATTTTACATTGCTGATGTCAATTGGAACTTGGCTAAAAGGCAACAGCAGAAATATGCTTGCTTTTGTTTTGTTGGCTATACAGAAATAATTGACTGTCTGAATCATAACAAACTATGGATGGTCTTAAGAATGGGAATTCCAGAACATGTCACTGGGAACCTATGCATGTGTTAAGAGGCAGTTGGGCAAACAAAACAGTGGCAAACTTCATGGTTTAAAATCAGGAGAGGTGTGTGTCAAGGTGGTATCCTGATGCCCAAGACCTCTTTACAGTGTTGAAAAACAAGAAGATTACTTGAGAAAGAATGTGAACTTGACCCAAGACATGGTCATTTAATTTCCTTATGTGCGTGTGAAGTTTGGATATTGAATAAGGGAGATCAAAGAAGAAACACATTTGAATCTTGGTACTGGTGAAGAATATAGAAAACAGCTCAGACTGATGAATAAACAAGTCTTCCTGGAAGAAGGATAGCCAGAATGCTCCTTACAGGCAAGGATCATAAGACTTTGTCGCACATGTTTTAGACATATTGTTAGGAGAGACCAGCTCCCGGAGAAAGACACCATGCTCTGTCAAGTGGAGGGGCCATGAAAAAGAGGAAGACCCTCCACAAGATTGATTTACAGAGTGACTGCAACAATGATTATGAGGCGGGTGCTGGACTGGGTGGTGTTTCACTGTGTTTTACCAGGGCCTACTATGAGTCAGACCAGATTCAATAGCATCTACCGACAACAACAGAGGCACTGCAAGAGAAAGTTTTGCTGATTGACAGTCTGCTGTTTACAGGCACTAGAAACCCAGTGATGCACAGATCTGAAACAGAGTCCTAGCCAAGGGAAAGATGAAATATGTGACAAGTGCTGTTTGACTTAAGGAAAGCGCACTAATGGTTGGCCTTCTTAATAATATAGGTATCATCCAGCACATTGTGATTGACATCACCAAAGTGAATTAGACTCTACATGTGGTCCACAGACCATAAAGGACCCAATAAATGATCCATCAACAGCAGCTAACCTCACTCCCCTCCTCAAAGAGAAACAGTTGCAGCCATCAAATTGGGGTTGAGTTCATGAACTGTTTGACAATATGTAGCAGGCTCATTTTTAAGATGATGATTTTGGATGGCCTATGAATGAAGTTACACATATTCAACAGCCCTCGCAGAGAGGGTTCCGCACCCTTGGTCTTAAGGCAACTGGAGCCCAAGTGTTGTTGGGCTTGTTTCCGTTGTTGCACTTGTTTAGAATATAGAGCCTAGTGCCCACAGAGGAGCGGGAGAAACAGAGAACACCAGTTCTTCCATTTAACAAAGGCGTCTTATTTTCCAAGTCTCTGGCTCATCTCTTTTGTCCAGGGGTCCTTGGCAGGGTAAGGGGCAGTCCAGTGAACTGCGTAAAGAAAAATATAAATTTGGATCAAAGGCATCATCATCTTCCAGACAAATATTTTTCACTGGAATGTTTTGTCAAGTCATGGCGCTAAAAGCACAGATTGCCTCAGCCCACTCGGACTGGAGCCTTTTTCTGCCACTTTGCAAATCACCCTCTGCTTTTAATTGCTACTTTGCGCCAACTTATGTCTCTATGGAGAGAGTACACTTTGTCATTTCCTTGGGCTGATGGGTGGGTGTCTTCTCTCCAGAGGAGGAGGACCTGGTCTGCTCTGCGAGCTGCTTGTCCTCAAAGCGTCAGTACTTAGCAGGTAGGTGCCCAGGAACTAGTCAAGTTGAATGAAGAGTCTTTGCATCAGCTTCGATAGGCTCTTCAGGAGGAAATTCTGTTCCTTGTCTTCTCTGTGGCTGTGGAGTCCCTCCAAGACTGGCACTGAAGCCATTGAAAGCACGGCCACACAAAAAGAAAGTGCATGTATGTTGTGACATGCATATGGGGAAGCAAGTCGTTACCTTCAGAGTTAGTCATCGCAACCTCACCATTTTGGCAACATCACCCCTGACATGCCAAATGCTCCTGTCATGAACTGCGATATGTTTCAAAGAGCAGACAGCAAAGCCTGAACAAAGTCTGACGTTGAACTGAAAATTAGCATGTCATGCTTATCCCTGTGTCCTTTGTGTTGCCATAAATATATATATGCATGAATTAAAATGTAAAACCATATGTCAATACATATATATTTTAACTTGGCTAACCCATCTCACCTCATGAAGCTTAGAAGATGAACCTGTGATTTTTTTTAAAAAATCTCTTTGTTCCTTGATTGTGATTTATCATTTTTCACAGAGCATTGAACTGTCCAATTTGCAGAAGCTTTCTGAATGTAAAGTGTAATTGTTTCAAAATACCCAAATTAGTGAGATTATCTGAAGGAGATGATTACAGAGACAGAAAGAACACCTCTTGAAATTGGGTGAAATTGAGGAATCAGAGCAACGGCTTAATTCCCAGAATATGGACCTAAGTTTTCTTTGGAACAAGAAGCTGAGCCAAGAAATTGCCCTCCTTCATTAAAGGAGAATGCTTTTAAACATCCTTCTCTGGAACTAAACTTTAGTTCTGGTCAGGGAGTGACTGAGCCAGAGCAAATGGGATTACTTTAAAGTACTAAGTAGATAGATTAGGAAAGTAAATGCAAATTCCTTCAACCAGGGACAGCCACTGTGGCCCAGCTGTGTGGGATCTCCTCGTCTGTCCAAAGTTGATAGATAGGCCCCTTATAGGTATCGATCGTGTATAGCATGAATCTTAAGTGCTTTTGTCATTTATCTGTAAAGATGGCTTTGTTAAATACAAAAGTGAGTGGCACTCATGGAAGTTTCATAATTTAATTTACTTGTCTGCCACTGAGGCCTGCCACTGACACATTTGTTTATAAGAGTTGTGAAAAGACTTGTGTGCTACCTGCCACCCAGATAACCACCATCACCATCCCAGATGACTGTTTACCCAAAGCTGAACCTAGAGAATGGCTTAATGGCTTACCCCAAACAATAGTTTGAGAAAGAATTTTCACTAAGAAGGGATTTCAGGTTGAATGCTCTGCCTCATGGTAAGGTCTGTGTGTGTGTGTGTGTGTGTGTGTGTGTGTACCCACATCATCAAGTTTCCAGAAGTCATGCTCTTCCAAAACCAAACTCACTGCCAACAAGTCAATCCTCACTCTGAGTGGCTCTAGTGGACAGAGTAGAACTGTCCCCTGTGGTTTTCTGAGACTGTAACTCTTTTCAGGAGTAGAAAGTCCCGTCTTGTCCTTCTTCTGTGGAGCAGCTGGTGGTTTCAAACCAACTGGTGACCATGTGTTAGGAGCACAACGTGTAACCACTCTGCCACCAAAGACTCTCCATAGGCAGGTTCTAAAGAGTTCATCCTTGATAGCTGATAGAGCATGCTTGATGATAGCTAGACTTCATGATGATGATAGCTAGACTTCACCCTACATAAATTGGACATGTTGTCAGGAGAGACTAGCTCTGGAGAAGGACATCATGTGTGGTGAAGTAGAAGATCAGCAAAAAAAGAGAGGAAATTCCCCAACAAGATGAATTGACCCAGTGACTGCAATAATAGGCTAAAACGTAACAACTGTGGAAAGTGTAAAGGACTGAACAGTGTTTCTCTGTATGTTCATGGGGTCACTGTGAGGCAGAATTGATTCAGTGACACCTAACTGTTGATGCAGACGTAGAGAGTATAGTACAGGGTAAGCCCCCCCCCCACACACACACACACACACAAAGGCAATGCTCATTTGTTTTTTTGATATGCAGAGATAGTGCATTCAGAGTTTTCTCCACCAGGTCAGACAGTTCATCAAGCTTTTGATTTAAAGGTTCTGAAAAGATTGTGTAACTGTGTGGCATAAAGGCCTTATTTTTGGCATACGAGAGGCTGGTTTTTTGGTTTTGCCACCATGACAATGTACCTGCTCATGTATTCAGCTCAATGCACCAGTTTTTGGCAAACAAACAAAAACAGCATGCCTCTCTTGCCCCATACTTGTTAGTCATGGGACCTCACTCTGGGCCACTTCTTCTTGTTTACGAGAAAGAAGATGGATATGAAAAGAATTGCAGATTTGACAAATGTAGTAAGCATAATGAAGAGTGCTTTGAAGGTGATAAAGTTGTTTTTTTTTTTGTTTTTTGTTTTGTTTTTTTTATTTAGGCATCACTGCCCTCAGGTGGTGGGAGTAGGAGGCCCAGCCTTTGCTCCCGGGAGCCGGAATTGAACCTCCATCCCAGTGGGCCACAGTCCCGTGCACAACCACTACGCCACCGGGGCTCAGCCCGATAAAGTTGTTTTTTTAAAAAAAAAAATACTTAGCTTAGGGAAAAATTCCATTGGGGGGTACCCCCTAGTGGATAGAGTCAAATATATGAAAGAATTCTCTTTTTTAATGTAAAAGAATTCTAAGCAGTCTAAAAGTAATTTAAGATACTGGTAAAACACCTAAAATCTATCTATGATCTTGAGAGCTTCATCTGTTTGCTTACGATGGTTTAATGTGTTTATACTTATCAGATGCTTCAAGTGTTACTTAGAAAATAGTAATCGCTACATAAGTGTTTATTAGTATATATAGATTGAGGTATTTATTCTGGAAGGGGTAGATCATCCCAGGAAAAAGAAGACTAGAGAGGAAGATGGAATCATTTGCATCAATCTGGTAGAAGCATTCTTCTCAGAAGAAGCAGGTACACTGTGTGTCTAATAGAGCTCCTGGGGGAAATTTTTATTGTTGTTGTTGTTGTTGTTGTTGTTGTTAAGTGCCATCAAGCAATTCTGACCCATAGCAGCCCTATGCGCAACAGGACACAATACCTCTGGCTGGGCACCAGCCTCACAATTGTTCTTGAAACTGAACCTATTGTTGTAACCAGAGTGTCAATCTATTTTGTAGAGTAACTTCTCTTTTTGGTTGCCCTTCCACTTTATCAAACATAAATCCTTATCAATCCTTCTCCAGGGATTGCTCTCTCCTGACTGCATAGGCTAAGTATGGGAGAGGAAGTCCTGCCATCTTTGCTTTGAAGGAGCGTTCCGGACGTATTTCTTCTGAGACACATTTGTTTGTGGGGCAGTCCACGGTGCCTTCAATCTTCTTCCCTAGCACCATGATTCCTTTACCTGGTGAAGGACATAAGCTGTCCTTTGAACACTGGATTCAAAGGAATAGTAGATTAAATTACATGGAACAGTAAATATTAGGGACTCACCTACATTTTTAGAACCATAAATTACTTGATTCTAAATGAGTCTCAATCAATTCAATCTCATTGAGATGAAGGGTGGTTTCACTGGGCAACTTTGGGAGTTGGAGAATGTTAACCTTGATTAACAAAAACACTGTATGTTATGCCCAATTCACCTGTATCTGTCCATAGAGTCCTCACTTCCCCCTTTGTCCAAGCTCAACATTTAAATATCTTGCTTTATTTTCTTTACTCCCTTAACTTTAAGATTTAGCCAGTAATTGATTTCTGATCATTTTTCTTTGTTCTATATCATTTATGATTTATGACAGTTTTTTCCGATATTTTTTATTTTTGATCAATTTTTTGTCCTGCATCATTTCTCTTTGTTTTGTATTCTCATTTTCTCTTCTAGCACTGTATCTGAAAGGCTTATTATCTTGATGGCACACTGAGTTAAGCATTGGACTGCTACCTGAAAGACTGGTCATTTGAACTCATCAGCCATTTCTTGTCATAAAAATGAGGCAGTCTGCCTCTGTAAAGATAACACCTTTGGGGTGGCATTGGGGGGGGTAAAAAACAAGATAACATCTTCAGAAAGCTATCCCAGGGGATTGCTAAGAGATAGGACAGATTCATGGCAATAGGTGTGGCTTGCTTTTGGGTTTAGTCTGTAAGATCATAGTATGTTTCTAATCCATCTACAAAAGTATCTACACTCACACCACTTTTTCATTCAAAATCTTCATGACAACCACCCTGCAACCTTCCCATAATCATGTCAAGACTTTTCAAGTGGTTTCCAAAAATTTTTCCTCTCTGGTCAAAAGGTAGCTTTCTCTCCGCCTCTCTCATTGCAGACTCCTCTCCCACACCTGTGTCGCCACCCCGTCACCAGACTCAGCAAGCATGTCCACAGCACTTGCCTCTCTTGCCAGTGGCTCCTCTGCTGCTCTGACCTGCACAGGGAGCAATTAGAAAAGGCATGCTATTAGAAAAAGCTAAAAACAAGGCGGTGGAGTAAGAGACCAGTGTTCTCACTGTGACTAGAGATAGGCCACCTATGTCTTCCTTACTCCCAAAATGTAGTGAGAATCAAAGGAGATGAGGACATTCCTAGTAGGGTGATGGGAATGTTGACTGCGTTTTGGGAAACCCAAAGAACCAAACCCTGGTAGTGTAATGAAAGGGTGAAGGGGCTGCAAAGCTTTAAATTCACCAAGCAGTTCTTCAAGAGAAAAACCTGGGATCTTGCTCCCATAAAGACCACAGCCTAGAAAGCTTGATGGGGCAGTTCTACACTCTCATATGAGTCAAAAACTGATCACACTGCACCAGAGAACAACAGCAAGCCATTTTCTTGCACAACCCTGTCCCTGGCACACTTCTCAGGAGAGACCAACCCAGGACTGGGCGTCAATCTCGGTCAATAGAAAGCCAGGGAACCAGGAAGACCCTCAAGGAGATGAAGTGACACCGTGGCTGCAAGTAAGGACTCAGACAACAGGGAGTGAGTGTTGGACACTGGATCCACGTGAATCAGGACCACCTCTACTGCACCTCAAGCAGGGCAGCACTTGGTGCACAGTCTGTGCTCAAGAAGCACTCATGTGGGCTATTTTGTCTGACGTGATTCATGAAGACTTGGCATTGGTTTTCAAAGACCTAAGCATATGTACAGAGACAGGACTCATACTTGCGAGTACTGTCTTAGCATTTATGTGCAGTTTTTAGTACTTGTCGTGTTATTTGAAAAGGCGATGACTCAGTGTGCCTAGATGAAGCTGAGTAATACATTATGGGATCATATTATTCTGCTATATATTTATTTCCAACATGCTGATGAAGGGAGTGCTTTGAGTTTGACAGTATGATTTATTTTATTTACAATTATACAATTATTTTTGTTTATTTGTTTTAACAAGTGTGACTGGTTTTATTTATGCTACTTAATACAAATCTATTAGATGTATGTTTTGGTTTTTAGAATGACTGCTTTAATAACATTCCTTTGAATATGCTCATCAATAAATCTAATCAATTGCCTATTTGAGCAATAGAACAAACTTTCTATTCTGTCACAGCGAAATGATCTCTTGCAAGGGAAAAACTAAAAAACAATCTGAATACCAGGAATGATTAGTGAGGGGAAATTCCGTTGTAGAAACCCACATTAAAAAGAGACAGGGCCAACAGCTTTTGATCCCTCTCTGTTATACGTATGTGAAAGTTGGGCCTTGGATGGGAAAGCGCGAAGGAAGACTGATGCTTTTGAACAGTGGTGTTGGTGAAGAACATTGAAAGTATCGTGGACTGTCAAAAGAACAAACAGATCTATCTGGACGAAGGACAGTCAGAATGTGCCTGAGAGCCAAGGATGCGAGATTTCATCTCCCATACTGTGGACATGTTACCAAGTGAGACCAGTCCCTGGAGAAGGACATCCTGCTTGTAAAGTAGAGAGGCGGCAAAAAGAGGAAGGCCCTGGACCAGATGGATTGACACAGTGGCTGCAGCACTAGGTTCAAACGTAAGGACAGGTGTGAGGATGGCACTGGACCAGGAGATGTTTGGCTCCATTGTCCAAGGGTCAGAACCAACTCATGGAACAACCGCCGGTTCCTTTCTGTCTTTGAGAATCTTTAAGTAGTTTGCCTGTTCTGTGGTTCACTCAGCCTTCTAATAATCTAGTGGCCCTTCTGCCACCACATCCTAGAATACCAGTGCATACTATGTGAATCACCAGTAAGAGGTGTTTAGGTGGTGGGTTATTTTTCTCTTCTTCTGGATCTGATGGGTGCTATGAAGAGCCCAGAAGTGAGTCTTAATTAAGTATAGTTCCATATGAACACCTAGTGATTTCAATCTGATGTGCTCCAGGAAAATGTGATTTGGGAAATTGTTCTCTCAGGATCATCAAAGAAAAGGGGGAGTGGGAGAAAGGCAGCATTATACCCATTCTTGGCTTCTTTTGGCCATATGGTGAATGCATTCGTTAGATTAGGCTGGGCGGTGCCAAAGGGCCATAATGCTAAACACATGAAAGGTTAGTGGTTGGAACTGCCCTTGGGAGAGAGACTTGAAGGTCCATTTCCATGAAGATGACAGCTGAGGAGACCCTGTGGGGTAGCACTGCTCTGCCCGTTAACAGGCCTGGGACTAAGGGCACATGAACAACACACCAAAGTCATAAAGTGCAACCCTCAAATCCAGTGACTTAAGAGGCTGTGTTTCCTCTTCAGGTGAGGAGAGGGTACTCTACTCCGTGCAGTTGTAGTGACCTGGGTTGAAAGGGGCTCGGTCTATGACCATGTTGCCTCATGATCCCTCCATCCAGAAGGAAAAGAACACCAGAAACATCACAGATGGGACATTAATAGGGTGTTTTAGTAGGTGGGAAGGGATACAAGCCACCTACTCTCATGTCCACTGGCTAGAACCCTGTCAAGTGGCCCTAGGTAACTGCAAGGGAGTCTGGGAAATGTCACCATCCATCACACAAGCACAAAGGGGGAATGGCTCCCAGTAAGTCGTTAGCAGTCTGTGCAATAAGAAAAATGTGCTCGTTACAGAAGATGAGAAGAATTAGCTGGCTTTCTTTTTAATCCCCAAGCAAAAGAAGTCTGATTCATGTTTGTTTGTTTCTAAAACTGAAGTAGATCATTCTGGGGAATATGTGATTAGTCAGAGCAGCCCTGGAGCACAGCCAGTGAGTTTGTCTCCTTCCTCCCCTTCCTTCAGCTCCTTCCAGACCCCTCATAAAGTTGCTGGATGGTTGCCCCAGAAAGGCAGGTCCATGCCCGGACTAAATGCTCAAAATTCATTTGCAAAGCAGGAAACTGTCCTGGTCACTCAATGGACTCTCTCTCTCTCTCTCTCTCTCTCTCTCTCTCTCTCTCTCTCTCTCTCTCCCCCCCCCCCCATTTCATAAGCTGTTTAATGTCAAGATCTCACTTACTGCCACTAAGTCTAGGACAGGGTAGAATTTCCCCTGTGGTCTTTTAAGACTGTGAATATTTATAGGAGCAGAAAGCCTCATCTTTCTCCAGAGAATAAGCTCATGGTTTTGAACAGACAACCTTGCGGTTAGCTGCCCAATGCACCACCCACTATCCCACCAGAGTTCAAAATCCTAAAGTATTGGCAGAAGACTATTGAAAGTACTGTGGACTGTCATTAGAACAAACAAATCTGCCTTGGAAGAGGTACAACCAAAAGGCTCCTTAGAAGCAAGGATGGGGAGACTTTGTCTCGTGTTCTTTGGATATGTTATCAGGAGAGGCACAGTCCCTAGAGAAGGACATTGTGGTTGGTAAAGTGAAAGGTCAAGGAAAAAGATAAAGACTTGATGGTAGACTCCGACATAACAATTGTCGGAAAGGTGCAGCGCCAGTGCATGTTTTCTTCTGCTGGACACAGGGTTGCTGTGAGTGGAAATGACTCACTGGCAATAACTCACAAGAGAAGAGAAATTGCCACTTCCGAGATGAGATGCTGTTTCCCATTCCTCTTTCTCTTGTGTGGGTTCAAGTTCAAATGCAGATGTAATAGCAAGACCCACAAAAAGGACTGGGATTTCCCCGTGTGTGTCCCTGCAGTGCCCTTGCCTCCGTATTTCCCTTTGGCCAGCACTGGAAAGGACCTGCATATGCCACTAGGGTGCCCCTTCCAGGTACAGATGTAACAGAACCCATGTGACTGCCTAGAGGGAACCAATGGCATCTCCCCCGCTTATTGGTGAGCACCGCTCTGTCCACACTGCGTCAGTTCCCAGTTGTCGGCACCCACCTGGGTGGGTGCAGGAAACAGAAGGACCCCTTTCCCTCTGGCCTACCATTTAAGACCTTGGTCAGTAGGATGAAGTGACCCGAGAGAGAAGGAGAGGACTCGTTCCTCTGTCACTTAGCTGACACTTTGTGGATGTCACTGTCCCCTTTCTGAGTGGAAGCAAGTTCTGCACCTGAGAGGGTGACCGGCCGACGCTATACCTGGACCAGATGAAGGTGTCATGGACTTACTTCCAACTCCCACATAGGTCCCAGCACTGTCCCAATTTCATGAGGCCTCCTGAAGGCCAGGTGGTGATGGACAGCAAGGAAGAGCAAGAGGACAGGCATCTGCGCGCATGCTCTGCAGGCTCACGTTCCAGAAGGCAGGTCATTCAGGGAGGAAGCGAGCGGTACCCAGGCCATAGCAGCTGACCATTCCCCAAGCTTGAGGGTCCAGGTAACTGACAGCGTAGGACAGCCAGCGTCTGGGCAGTCGGCCCAGCCACGAAGGAAGAGCCCCTTCTGCGTTGGGGACATGCACATTTTTATACTTTCACTGCAGCCAGACATAACCAGGAAAATGTCTGAGTCACATGTTTTCAAATTTTATAGACGTGGGGGAACACTGTTCTGTTATATTCTGTTACATCATTACTATTTTGACATCTGTATTGATACATTCCTTTAAATCGCTAAAGAAGGTCCGTTCTATTAGGACACCTCCATTCATATGTCTGTTTGCACTGATTTCCAGTTTCTGTGCTCCTACCTCTTCCTTTAGAGGAGTGATTGCTCACAAAGCCCTCCTCCTGATCTCTCTTAGAGTGCATCACCAAGAGGTTATGACGTTTTATCCAGAACTGGTCCTGTGTCGGGATGCTCACTGCAAGGCTGGTGGTTCAAACCCACTAGTGGCACCTCGGGAGAAAGCTGTCAAGATTTACTGTCTTGTAAACCCTAGTGAGCAAGTCTACTGTATCCTCCAGGGTCATTGGCTTATGAGTCAGAATCAACTTGAAGGCAAGGGGGGATGGTATTTTGATGTGGAAGTGCTGGGGTGAAGGTAGTCCTAAGGACTGCATTGACCACTGTTCTGTAAACCGTGGCACCGGCTCTCCAGTTTACACACCCCTGAGCAATGCGCATTGCCCACAGGCTGGCCAGCAGTTGGCAAGGTCAGGCTCATCTGTGCTGAACAAATGGTTGTAAAATGCCGTCTTTTCATTTGCATTTCCCTGATGGCCAGTGAAGCTGAACATCTTACCATTAGCTGATCGAGTTTCTCTTCCATGAATTGCCTCTTTAAATGCTTTCCTCCTAAAGCTCTTCCCCTCTGTACCGTTTATTTCATATCCGTGTGCTGTATTTTACTTACTCGGAATACTGTTCCTTGTGCATGTTGGATGGGGGAGAAAGGGACTGGTGGGGTGGGAGCTTCACAAAGTTCATAGGAAAATGAAATTGGGAGCCATTGTAATGTTTTTTTTCCATGAACTTTTTGATGGGCTTTTACTTTTCATATTTACCCGTTTATACATTCCCGTGTAAAAGATAGGATTGTAATTGTAATATAACCCAAGTTATCCCTTCTTCCCTATGCAGCTTCAGGAGTTTTCACTGTGACTTCAACAGCCCTCCATTTTCCTGAGTCCAGAGATAGAATCTGGATATATGTTTCTCCAAAGAGACTCAAAGAGATGTGAAGATTTTGCCCTTCCCTTTCAGATGGTATGGCCATCCCTGTCCCCGCTCCCACTGCTGTGTGGGCTAGGAATGGTGATGTTCCAATATCATACATGAGTGGTCCCCCCTGAACCACAGCTCCACTGGCACCTGTGGTCTTTACACTTGAGAAGCATGTTTCTCATCCCTCCTGTCATCCTTGTGACTTGCCATCAAGCTGACTCTGATTCATAGTGGAGTGCTAAAAGATTCATATGTTTTCCTTTGGAGTAAAGCAAATCCCATCATGCTCTTCTTGTTCAAATTTCTCCAACCTGTCCTTGACCCACTGTGCTTCTGTTTGATTGGAGGATCAGCTTGTTAGGGTCCACAGAAAGCCTGGCTTGAAAACATCTTTGAACTTGCTTTGTGTTTCCAGATAACTCCATGGAAAATTAACCACCTTAGCAGGTGTTGGCTGTTGCCGTAGATGCTCAGATTGCATATCTCTATTCCGTTAGTTCTTCTTGTACTCCAGGCATGTCTTTAAAATATTTCCCACTAAAATATTTCCCAATCAATATGCATTGATTGTTATTGTTGATAGATGCCATCAAGTTGGGCCCAAGCCATAGAGACTCTAGGTACAACAGAACTTAACCCTACATGGTCTTGAGCCATCCTTGCAATTTGCCTGTGCCTGAGCCCATTGTGGCAGCCATGGGGTCAGCCCATCTATTTGAGGTCTTCCTCTTTTTCACACACACACACACACACACACACACACACACACCCTTTCACTTTACCAAGCATGATGTCCTTCTCCAGGGACTAGTCTCTCTTAACAGTATGTCCAAAGTAATGATGAAGTCTTGTCTTCCTTACCTCTAAGGACAACTCTGGCCATACTTCTTCCAACACAGATTTGCTTGTTCTCTTAGCAGGCTTCTCGGACACCACAACTGAAATGCATCCATCTTTTTCAGTCTTCCTTTTTCATTGTCCTACTTTCATATGCATAGGATATTATGGGAAATACCATAGCTTTAAGATACTTTCTATAATCCCTCAACTTTTTTCTGTGATGAGATTCTGAGAATGTAATTCTTTACAGGAGTATGAAGCCCCATCTTTTTCCCACAAAGCAGCTGGTGGTTTTGAACTGTTGGTCTTATGTATCACAGACCAATTTATAACCACTTAACAACCAGGGCTTCTATTCCTTTTACATGCAATCCTCTGTTTTTGTTCTTCAGAATCTCTGAAACTGCATACTGCCACCTTGCTTGCTCATGAATTTAGAGCTTGCTGACTGGGTTGACATTGTATGACATTCTATATCTTGAAATTTGAACACCCAACTAAATACTTTTAACAAATAAATCTTGTGCAGTGGATTTAAATATCTTTGGAAAATTAAGAATCCTCTTACTTTTCTTTCATTTGAAGTGCATTCAAAGCACATTAATAAAATAGAAAGGTGCTAAGTCTTTTCATCCTCAAATATAAAGACTTTGGATACATTTCTGTCTCTAAAGATGAATAGGTTAGATGTCACTCATGTTTATAATCATGCTCCCAAATGCAAGGGGAGGAAGAAGAACTTTCTTACTTAGAGATATAAAAGAAGCAGAGGTCTTAAGATCGCATTAAACTAGCAATTCAATTTTGAAATATGACATGCAGCATCTTCTATGAAATTCCTCCCTCTGCCTCTGAGACACACACTGATATCATCAATGTTCAGAGCGTGTTGGTGTGTTTTATCTGCTCCTACCTGATCCTCACCACCCTGTGTGTCATAATGTGCCATTGTGTCATACTGCCATACCTCATGAGACATGTAAAAAAAATGAAGTTGTACAATATTTTATCTTGCTTGGATCCACATTCGATGCCCAAAGAAGAAGCAGTCAAGAGATTGAATGATGTGTTGTATTATGTGAATCTACTGCATGAAACCTCTTTAGAGGTCACTTTGAGGATGGAGATGCACCTGACCCAAGCCATAGGATTTTCAGTAACCTCATATGCATATGAAAGTTGGACATGCAAGAAGGAAAGCCAAAGAAGATTCAATGCATTTGAATTATGGTGCTGGAGAGTAATATTGAAAGTCTTGTGGACTGCCAAAAGAACAAACAAATATGTCTTGAAAAAAGTAAGGCCAGAATGCTCCTCAGAAGTTAGGATGGTAAGTCTTTGTCTCAGACTTTGGACAGGTAGTCAGGAGAAGCCTATCTGTGGAGAAGGACATCATGCTCAGTCAAGTGAAGGGACAGCAAAAAGGAGGGGCACCCTTAACAAGATGGACTGACACAGTGGCTGCAACAATGGACTGAAGCATAAGAACAATTACAAGGATGGCAAAGGGTGAGGCAGCGTTCCACTGTGTTGTACAAATGGTCACTATGAGTCTGAAGTGACTCAACATCCCCTCATAACAACAACATCTTTAAGGACAATTACTCATTCTACTGTCTGGCTATGTGATTTCAGACCAATTGTTTAATCTCCTGGCATTCTATTTTCTTAGTTAGAAGATAAACATAGTAAAACTATTTCATAAGGTTATTGAGGCTTAAATTACATAATTTATATAAAAATCTCTGCAGGGTGACTGGCATAAATAAGCTTCCAGGAAATAGTACATCCCTTGTTCTATTTCCCAATTAAAATTTTTCAGTATTGTTCCGTTGTTTTCCATCTAAATCTTTTAGTCTGGAAATCTCATTATGTCCTCATCTGGCCTGAGAAATCTCCCCAGCATTGCCTTTACTATCCTCTTTTAAAAAACAAAATAGGAATGTTTTATTGTGAATTGGGTAAAGGTTTACAGAGCAAATCATCAGATCTCTATTCAATAATTCATACACATTTACAGACCTTCTGTTCCAACCAATTTGTTCTGCCACCTACCTCAAATTGGCTGTCTTGTTTCTCTTTCATGCCTTTATTGTTCCTTGCTTTGGTTTGTGGTCCCTGGCCACTTTCTTCTAGTCAATGATCCCACTAGGACCAGCTCAATCCTTATCTTCTCTTGGGACCAGGCCCCACCAAACCAGCACAAACTGGTCCCTTAGGGGAGACTCTCAAGGACATGTATTCTTAAATCAAATCCCAGAGAAAGAGAGAGAGAGAAACCAAGGAATCCAGAGTTGGCTGTAACACTATACTGGTATCTTCTCTCCTTAGACCAGTGGTTCTCAGCCATACTAATGCCACGGTCCTTTAATACAGTTCTTCATGTGGGAACCTACCAACCATAAAATTATTTCCATTGCTACTTCATAACTGTCATTTTGCTACTATTATGAATATTGTGGCCCCTGTGAAAGGGTCATTTCACCCCCAAAAGGATTGAGACACACAGGTTGAGAACTGCTGCCTCAGACCACTTGCAAAATCAGAATGTTAAATACCAAAGGCTTCAGTCAAAGCGCAAGCAGTGGTGGCAGATAGCATGGCTTCCATGGAAAAGGAAGGGAGCAAACCACTCCCTGTATGAAGGGCATCAGGACCAGACTTATTGCTCAGACTTAGGAGTGTCCTACTATTTAATTAATAATAATAATAATAATAATAATAATAATAAACTTTTGTCAACTGTTGCCTGGTGTTGACTAAAGGAGGCTGGAAATGGAGGGGGGTGGGTGGCTCTGCTTGAAGGGAACTCCCAGTCAGCTGGCAAACTATTGGACAAGAAGAACGAGCACAGATTAGGAAACAGAGGAAGAAGGAAGGCCTCTTTTCAATCAAAAGAAGACTGCAAATAAAACCCTCTAAGACTCATGAAGAAATCAAATGCTCAGAAACACCACCACCAGAATAAACATTGGAGATATATATCCATTCCAGAGTAAAATCATTTTCTGTAACATGATGAGAGAGACTCATAAGGTATTGTATATACTCAAGTAAAAGCCAATCCAAATATTAGCCAAGGCATCTAATTTTACCACAAAAACTTCAGTTAAAATGTGCTAAAAAGTCAGCTTATGCATGAGTATATACAGTATATTGTGGAGGTACAAAGAAATGAGTGGAGCTAGAGAATATTGTGTCTAGAGAAGTGAGCTAGAGAATATTGTGTCTAGAGAAGTTAGCCAGTCACAGAAGGACAACTATTATATGAGACCACTGTTGTAGTACAAAGAACAAGCTAGAGATTTCCATAATAAACGGAATGACTTTGGGTTTTGTTATAAGGAAGTGGAGATAAAGTAATAGGCTAGATGGTTTCTGGATGTTAACTTGGGAGAAGTAAAAGGTAATAGTCCACAAAAGGGAGAAGAGATGTCAAGGAGTGGGAGAAGGATAGACTGCTGGGGGGAGGGGGTATATGAGCAGTTTAAACTGTTGAATACAAGTTTTATCTAAAATATAAATACCTACATATTTTATAATTTAAATTATTTTAAATAAGTGAATATGTAAACCAAAGTCCTTTTTAAAGGCAGATAAGATAGTCAGGCCTGGTAGATGTGAAGAAGAGTGGACAATAACTTTTGGTTATAAATAATGAAAATTCGTACACAGAGAATGAGTGTCAAACTGAAGCATAAAATGGAAGACAGGTGAATCAAAGATACTCATAAGATTGAAGGTGCATTACAAACTAAGCAAATAGTTAAATCTGTAAATGTGCCTCCAAGACACATTAAGGTAAAACTGGATGATGTTGAAGAAAACAAGAAACATTTTAGTACAGCCAAAGAGAAAAGACAGACCACAAAGCAACAATTAGGTTGCCAGTATACTTCTCAGCAATAAAAGATAGAGAACAATCAGTGGGTATCTCAAAAGTGCTAAGAAAAAGCATATAACTGACAACCTAGACTTTTATGTCCAGCTAAAATATCATGCAAGCATGAAAGCAAGACAAAGATAGTTTGAGAGAGGTGACGATTAAGAGCATTGTTCAACTTCAAATAAGTCTCTGTGAAATTACTGTTCCTATGTCAACAAAGAAAGAACCCAAAGCTGACACAGATAACAGAAATGAGGGCAAGCCCCCAAACTGATAAGATATTAGTAAGATTCATTAACTATTACCTGTTTTTAAAAACTAAGTACTGAAAAAAAAGAAAAGAAAAGCCAAACTTGCTGAATAAACATCTCAGGATGTTACCAATCCTCCTTTAAAACTTTTTTTTTTTATGTGAGAGAAGGAGAAAAGCCATGAGCTTGGATTACTTTAGACTTTTCATACATAAAACCTTGCTGTAAAATTGAAATCAAAGCTATGGAAAATGTACATTCAGCTGATGTAGCTATCACAATATCTGTCAAAAATACTATTCATAGGAAAGGGAGAACTTTCACATGATAGAAACAAAAGAAATCAAACCAACACAAAATCATGACATTTAAAAATCCTGATATATATTCTGAAGTGCATGAAGCAAAAAGCTGAAATAATTACAAGAACATTTGACAAATTTATAAAATAATAAAATCATATTTCCAACAAACCAACAGATCAAATATACCAAAAAGTTATCGACCATCTAGAAAATTTAGACCAATAAGATTTACAGGCCAGTTATTAACACTAATATGTCAGACAGATTAGACCCAACTTGTAGAGAACATACACATTCTTTCTTGTTTTCATTGAATATTTACAAAAATGGACCATGAAGAATAAGTGTCAACAATTGCTTCAATAGGCTGATTTGTCAAAGTACAACTAGAATGAATGTTCCTTAGATAGAAGCAAGGACGTCAAAACTTCCAACCATGTGTTTTGGACATGTTTTCAGGAGAGATCAGTCAATGAAGAAGGGTAGCATTCTTGGTAAAGTAGAGTACCAGTGAAAAAAGAGGTAGCCCTTCAGTGAGATGGACTGACAGCATGACTGCAACAATAGGCTGGAACATAACAATAACTGTGAAGATGATGCAGAACTAGGCAGCATTTCCCTCTGTAGTATGTGGGTGGCTGTCAGAACCAATTCAATAGCCCCTAACAATAACATCGCTAAGGACCTTTAGTCAGTGAACTACATGGCCTATGAGACTTCACACCAATTGTTTAATCTCCATATCTTTTATTATTTTTTTAATCTAGCAACTTGACATGGTGAAAGTATCTATTTCTATGAGTTAGGGCCACTTGAAGGCACTTAACAACAATATGGTTTGGATAGTATGATACCTAAGAATAATACTATTTAAATTATGGCTTTAGATGAATTCCTCAGTAATTCATAAGCTGAAGCTTACAAGGTTAAAAAAATGTTAGATTTGCAACACAAGAATAAATAGGAGGACACTATGAAGAAAACAGAAAGTAGGAAATAAAAAAATAAAAGTTAATCAATTGAATAGCAAACACAACAAAGTGAAAAGGTGCATCTTTGTAAAACTAATGGCTTTGAAATAGCTAATAAAACAGTTTCCACAAGACTGGGCAGAGAACAATGAACTGGAAAAAACGGGGTAGAAGGGGGAACATAGTATTTTTCATCATATATACAATCACATTTATGCTAGTGAATTTGAAATTTAAGTTGAAAGGGGTAATTTACAAAATGTTTAAATTATAAAAATCACTTGAAAAACAGAATAAACCAGTAAACATTAAAGAAACCAAATACATAATAAAAACTAGCTCCCAATTGAAAATCAAAACTCAGTTATATTTCCCCCTAAATCTTCAAACAGAAGATTTTCCCCTTTTCTCATATAGGTTCTTTGAGAGAATTGTAAAAAAATTAAAAAGAGGGAATCAAAGAAGATGCTAGTATACGTCTTCTTGATAACCAAATTAAAGCAAGATGTTAGAACCACACCCGCTGCCATCCAGTTGATTAGGACCCAGCGTGAATGTTGATTTTATGCCAACTGGCATCTGTGCAAAAGTGTAGAGGTGGAGTCCAAACTATCAATGGTGATGCCTTCTTAGGAGTGTGGCCTAGATATAAGGGCAACAAAGGGAATTCCTCCTTTCCCTATGACTCTTCTCCATCTTTATTACTGACACCCTGTGTCTTCCTCCAGGGCAGGCTCCATGTGGGCCAACCCTGGAAGCCAATCTCATAATATGTGACTCTGCACACACCAGCCTTTGCTCTCTCTGCCTCCCACTTCACTTCATCAGTTTTCTGCTACATAAGGCTGACGAAGGCTCTAGCTAATATCCGACCCATGGACTTGAGTTGGACTAAACTGGGATGCCTATTTGATATCAAATTACTTCTTGATGTTATTTTCTTTCTTATAACATATAGGTCTGTGGTTTTATTTCTCTAGACAACCCAGCCTAACACAGTGAGCTATGGGACAGTGTAGAGCTGTTCCTGTGTGTTCTGAGACTGCAATGCTTTATGGGGGCAGAAAACTTCCCCTCTCTCCCCAGGAATAGTTGATGATGAGCTACTGATCCTGTGTTTTAACAGTCCAATGTATAACCCACTGCACCACCATAGCTCCTGAGTGCAAGATGTTAAAAGAGTCTAAGTTACAGGCCAGACTCATGTATGAACATAAATGCAGACGATCCTAAATAGCATATAGTTGTCATTTTTGACCCGGACTCACAGCACCCAGAGATGCAGAGTTAGAACTGCTCCCCTCAGGAGAGCCAGGACTATAAAACCTTTAGATAGATGACTTTAGATGTGATGGATAAATGCAATGTTGTCTTCTGTGTGATCCTGGAATAGACAAAGGGATTTACTGGGAAACTGCTGGACAAATATAATCTAGAGTTCAGTTAATAGCAGGACACTTTTAGTGTCTTCTTGTTAGAAGCCACTGAGTTGGTTCCGTACATAGGGGTCCTGTGCAAAACAGATAACGCTCTCTGGTCTTGCATCCGCCTCACATTTATTGTCACAGTCGAGCCCACTGATGCAGCCACTCTGTCGACCCTTCGGACCCAGGGTCTTCCTCTTCTTCACTGCCTTTCTACTTTCCCACACAACATGTCCTTTTCCAGACTGCTCGCCTCTGAGTGCATGTCCAGCATGCGTGAGATGAAGTCTCGCCGTCCTTGCTTCTAAGAAGCATTCTGGCTGTACTTCTTCCAAGAAAGACTCTTAAACTATTTGCTGAGAATTAATCTTTGTGGTCAATTTTTGTAAATGTTCAATGGTATTGGAAATACTATATATATTTTCTGCCATTTGGGTCTGATCTAATGTACTAGTCTTAAAACTGGCCTGTTAATAGTGTTGTTCTAAATCACGCAGATTTCACTTTTTGTGTCCATTTGTAAATGAAAGATGACAAAGGAAGACACTAACATTATGGTATGCTGGTATACAAAATTTCTCTGTACCACACCTGTGATTTTCTGTAAATTTAAAGTTGCACAAATATAAGAATGTTATTGTTGTTGTTTTTTTAATTCAATACTTGTTCTTGACGGTGAGCTTTATCAAATTGTAAGCATAATTTCATAATAGTCTCATACCATTTTTATCTGATTCCCAAACCATCCATGGGGTTTTAGTCCACTGCATACTAAAATAATGGTTAACTGAACGTACATTATATAAATTATCTTTGAATTGATGGTATTGTTGATGGTATTAGCATTCCTGTTATGACACTATTCTTTTTTTTTTTTTCATTTTATTGGGGGTTCATGCAACTCTTATCACAATCCAGACATACATACATTGTGTCAAGCACATTTGTATATTTGGTGCCTTCATCATTCTCAAAACATTTGCTCTCTACTTAAGCCCTTGGTATTAGCTACTCATTTTCCTTGGTATTAGCTACTCATTAGCTACTCATCCACCCTTCCCTTGTCAACTCTTGATAATTTATTGTTTTGTCATGTCTTACACTTTTCCTTCAGTGATCATGTCAGGAAGGTGAGCATAATGGAATGCATGGCATTATTCTTATGATGGTATTATTCCAGAATCTAACCTGGAATTTTGCTTGTTGCTTAAACCCAGGGGTCATTCTCCATGTTGTGCTATGCAGCACCTGTCAGTCAGTCATACTCATGGATTCCCTCCTCAGACATTCGCAAATGTAGTATGTGAACATCTCTCTCTCTCTCTCTCTCTCTCTCTCTCTCTCTCTCTCTCTCTCTCTCACACACACACACACACACACACAGGGGTAAGTAAAATAATTGCTCCTAGGGTTTCAGTTTATATCTGCATGGGTTCATTCCAAACAGAGGTATTTAACCGTGTCTCTGTAATCAATGGATAAGTGAAGACAAGGGCTCTCTCTGTAATACACTTAATTTTGTTAGGGTGTCTTCAAAAAACTAAAATGAAAATTCCAATCAAAGTAGGTTTCCAGGCCATTTGATAGGTCAGTTGGAGTCCACACTTAGAGGCCAGCTAAAAACATGATGGTTACTTTTGGAGGGATCCCAAAGGGCTCATCTTAATAAATTTTCCCAGATGACATAGGAATTTCTTTATTTCATGACCTCTTCTGAATTTGGCTTGGACTTTTGACAACTCCCTGTTAATGTACTGCTGCAATGATTCTTAAGTAGTTGTCAGGGACAAAATTACTTGCATATGATATTAATGATATTATGCAACAATTTCTATATTCTTTTGAATCACCTTTCCTTGCAATGAGCACATATGTGGCCAGTGTGGGTCTCCACCAGTCTATTGGCCATGTGCCTATCTTCCATGCTTCTTGGCCTCGACTAGTGAGTTCTAACAGTGCTACATCAGTTTGTTGAAATATTTCAATTGGTGTTCCATTGATTCCTATAGCCTTGATTTCTGATAATGTCTTCATTGCCGCTGGTATTTCTTTATTCAACACAACTGGTTCTTGATCATATGCCACCTTCTGAAATGGTTGAACACTTACTGGTCATTTTTGGAGCCATGACGTTGTGGCCTCTTTGCATCTACTTTTCATGCTTCCTGCCCATAGGATCCTTCAGTGATTCAACTCGAGGGTTGAATTTTCTTCTTCATTTGTTTCCGTTTAAGAACTACTAAGCATGTTCTTTCCTTTGACTTTCTAATTTTAGATCTTTGCCCACATTACTAAAATACTTCACTTTGTCTCCTCTCACCATTCTTTAAGATCGCTTCAGCTCTCTTACTTCCATTTATTCTCACTACTCAATGTTAAAGAGCAAGTTTTCAAGTTTCCTCTGACATACCACTTTTCTCTCTTTATGCTCTTTTTAATGTCCTATTGCTTCCTGTCTGATACCCTGAAATCATCCTACCAGTTGTTTTCAGTCGTTCATGCTCTATTTATCAATTCTATTCTTGAGATGGTCTCTAAATTCAAGTAAGGTATTTTCAAGGCCCTGCTTTGACTCTTTAATTTAAAAATGCTTTTTTATCTTCAATTTGCATTTAATGGTCTGTGCCACAGTCAATCTTGGTCTTATTCTGACTGATGACAGTTCTTCCCCACCCTCCCCCCATGATCTCTTTCCATAGTAGATTAGATTCCTGTATCTATTATCAAACATGGCCCATGGATATAGATACCATTTATTTATTTTGCTGAAAAGGTATTAGGACTGAATAAGTCATTTGTCCTGCAAATTCAATCATGAGGTCTCTGTCATTGTTACTATTTCCAAGGCTATGTATCTGAATTGCTGATCCTTCTTCTGTGTTTCCAACTTACAGATCCCAATCACCAGATGCTAAATCCATTTTGATTGCATGTTTGATCAATTTCACACTGCTAAGGTTGGTTTTTAAAAAAGAAAAATCTTCCTTTTTTTCAACATTGGTAGGAGTGGTTCCTGCCTAAACTTAAATAATATGATTATTAACTGATCTTCCCTTTAGGGTAGAGTAATTATGTGATTACTATCCTATCATTGACAGTGTTATACTTCAGGACAGATCTTGAACTCGTATTTTTGATGAAGGGTGTGGCACTTTTCCTCTTTGATGTGCATTCCTGACATTATACTCACATGCTCTCCCATAGTTCAATCCTGACCCAAAGGGAGCCCTGGTGGTTGTGCTGTGGGCTGCTAGGTACAAGGTGGCCAGTTTAAGCCCACTAGTCATTGTGCTTCCATAAAGATTTACAACCTGAGGAACCTATAAGTTGCTGTAATGATGTGTGACGTGCTATAGCCTACAGTGATCTGATATAAATGGCCATTCGCAGTCCATTTCACCCTGCTCATGCTTGGGATATTTATTGATCTTTATATATTCCATTTTCATTTTCAACAATTTCCATTCTTCTTAGATTCATACCTTGTATATCCCATGTTCCAGTTGTTAATTGGTGCATGCTGCTGTTTTTATCTTGTTGTGCGTGATGGTCTTCAAAACTTTACTGCAGGGACCTCTTTCAGATAAACTCTACTTTGAGGAGACTGCTCTTCCCCTGTCATAATCTGAGTCCCTTCCAACATATGGGGCTCATGCTCTAGCTCAATAATAGAAAATATTCCATTACTATGCATAAGATTTTCATTAGCCAAAGTTTTTAGAAGTAGATTACTGGAAGCTTCTCCCTTGTCTGTCTTAGTCTGGAAGGCCCACTGAAACTTGTGCACCATGGGTGACTCAGTTGGTACTTGAAATATTGGTGGCATAGCTACCAGCATCACAGCAGCATGTAAGTCACCCCCAGAAAGTCAAACTGACAGAGCAGCGGGGAAGATGGATGGATGGATGGATGGATGGACGGACGGACTGAAATATAAAAAGATAGATTGAGTCCTGGTGAATCTGTGAATTGAGCACTGGGTTTCTAGCCAAAAGGTAAGTAGTTAGAATCTTCCAGTCAGTGAGAAAAATGAGGCTGTCTGCATCCACAGAGACATATCATCTCTGGGTCCCTAGGGAGTAGTAGAGCTACTGTCATGGCATTATGAATCTGAGCCTACTCAATGGCAGGAGGAAGCTGCACACGTGCACACAAGGACTTTAAAATGTCCATGGGAAGATTCTACTCATTTCATTCCATTTTTCATGGGTTTTTTGAAGCCCCCTTTTGTGTCTGTGGGTATGTATCTTCGGGGTAGGTCTGAAGGACCCACCTTTTTGCTAACAGTTAAGCTGTTTGCCATCACAAACAGCCCTGATAGCCCATCCATTATAAGGCAGAACTGCTCCATAGCATTCACCAGCTGTAAGCTGCACAGGAGCAGATGATCACCCTTCTTCCGGGGTGTTACTGGGTTAGCAGCCCAGTGTCAATTGCGTGTACCACTTCAAACCAAACCCACAACCCCTGCCATCAAGTCAGTTTTGATTCATAGCCATCCTATAGGACAGGGTAGAACTTCCCCTCTGGGTTTCCAAGACTGCAACTTTTTATCAGAGTGGAAAATATTGTCTCTCCTTCCTGAGAAGAGGGTGGTGATTTGAAGTTAGCAGCCTAACTCATAACCACTACACCTGCAGGGCTCCTCTTTGTGCCACATAGAAACTGATATATGTGCATATGTGTGTGAGAGAGTGGCATGTGCATACATACAGGAGCCCTGGATTGCTATATGGTTAGCACTAGTGATTACATGCCTGGCTACTATAAATGTGTGTGTATGTCTGTGTAAGCATTATATAATAGCATACAGTGTCACCTATGAGAGCCGAAACTCCACAGGATGACCTTGTTTTCCTGGGCCTTACAGGCTTTCTATAAAGTACTTTCCCACCACTTTTCTCTGTCTCTCTGTCAGTGGCCAACATTTGGGCTTTCCTGTCTGGGTTGACTAGAGAAATAAATTCATAGACACTCATATGTGTAGAAAAAAGAGCTTTATATAAAAGAGTAACTGTATTTTAAGAGAACATCTCAGCTCAGTCCAGATCAAGTTCATAAGTCTGATATTGACCCATATTTCTGTACCAGTACTGTAAATGCCTCTTCAGACTCACGCAACCCATGCAATGATGCCAAGTGCAGGAAGATCAGAGGCCATTGGGTGGAAAGTCTTGTGGATGCAGTGGCAGTGGAAGCATCTTAGTGCTGGTGTGGGTCTCCACGTGGTTCCTTTAGCTCCAAGGCTCTGGCTGCCATCAGTATAACTCCATGTGTCTTATCAACAGGAATGTTTCACAGGGAGTGAGTGTGTCCCACCTCCAGGGTACCTCCAAATGACGTCATCGAGCTGCAACATGATTGACAAGCTAAACTCCACCCCATCACGATTAAGGGTCTCTAGTTGATAGCAGATGTAAGTACCACAGACAGGTTTTAACTTCACAAGAAAGGAAAGAAACAGCTTTATTACTTGAAGTCACTCAAAATGCTTTCCACCCGGTCAGCTTGTTCATTGACTCATTGATGTAGCAATTGATTCACACTCTCCCACATTCATCTCATAAGCATCTATTGAGTGCTTGATCTGTTTTTGTAACACATGAAGTTATGGTAATATTGGATTTCTCTTCCTAAGAAGCTTGCACTCTGGTGGAAGAATGTGACATTAGATAAATACCCACCATGATGTGCACGCTGTGTCCTAGGCTGGTTGGTGTGTGTTCATACATAATGCCATGGGGAAACCTGAGACAGACCTGCCACTCTGGGCCTCTGAGTTGAGTTCAGAGAGTCAGAAAGGAATGCCTCGGGAGACAGGATCAGCATGTGCTGTGACATAAGAGCAGAGACGCCTATGTTTAGCCTCAGCTGCTCACCCATGAAGCCGTCCTGGCGGGGGTTGGGGCGGGGGCAGGAACCAGAGAGAAAAGGAAAACCAGGACAATCTCATGGCATCTGGGATGCCTCTGGAGAACCAGGAAGACACTGAAGGCTCTTAGGCAGTGAAGGGAACAGGCCCCTGTTTCCCACTCATACAGATCATTGGAGCTGCTTTATAGGTAAGAAATTGGAGGGAACCAGGCCCTGAGATCTAGGTTGTTTAGGCTGGTGCTCAAAAAGTGAGGGGCCTTGCACCAGCACTGAGGTAATGGAGATGACATGGATGGACCACCTGTGAGACCCATGGAGGCAGAGTCAACTGGCCTTGGTGACCTCTGCTGGTGAGAGATGGGGCTAGGGGTGGAAGGGTCAAAGAGCCTTTCGCCCTCTTGAGCGGATGAGGTCCTTTAGAACAGAGAGGACTGAGAACAGATGGGACTGAGAATACAGAGGCTATGGAGGGAAGAGTTGGGTCAGGATAAGTTCTTTGAGTTGACTAAGATTTCCAAATCGACATTTCTAATAAGTAGCTACTTGTGTTTTGTTCATTTGACTGTTTTTGAGCAAAGTCATTTTCAACTGGTCTCCCTGGTGCTGTAATGGTTATATATTGGGCTGCTCACCTCAAGGTCAGAAGCTGGAAACCGCAAACTTCTGGAAGTGGAGAAAGACTAGGCTCTGTGGGCCCATAAAGAGTGACAGTCTTGGAAACCCACAGGGCCTATTCTATCCTGTCCTAGAAGGTCACTCACCATGAGGCAGAATTGATTTCAATGGCAGTGAGTTTTTCTGTGAGCATTTTCACAGATGTTGGTTAATCATGTACCCCATCACATAAATAAAAATTGTATGTGAAAAGCCCGTGCGCACACATGCTCCCTCATATGCATGGGGATGTGAAAGGGAGCTTCAAAACCTTTTATTTCCCTTTTCTACTAACTTTACATAGCACAGACCTACATGTATGGGCGTCTGTGCCTTATCAAATGCACAGAAATGAATCTTGTAAGGGGTGAGGTGGGAGGGAACTGTGAGTAGAGGTACTTCTCTCCCTGCCCCACATTACTAGAGCCAAGTGTCAGACAACAAATGGCACCAGCTCCCATTCCAACGTTTGTAACCAGAAGGTGAGCGGCTCTGTGAAGGATAAGCCACCACGGACCTTGACTCTCGCTCACGGTGTGAACCTGGAGCAGGGACAAAACTGGAGGCCCCTTTCAACCCTTTCTCCTCTTCTCATTCATTTCCTGAGCAGTGCTGGGGTGTCTGATACCTCTTGTTTCAGCTCTGATCCGTACAGCACCCCCATATCTCAGTGGCTTCTCACTGCAATTGACCAGATCTCAGCTCCTCTCTCATCACAGACAATTTGTGAAGAAAGCCCAAAGGAATCTGATGGCTTTGTGTTGACTCTGATTTCCATCTCTCCCTCCCTGGGTGGACTTGGACAAATCACTCCAAGTCCAGATTTTCTAACCTATCACCTAGAGGTTGTATGCTTTTCAAAGTGTAATGAGGACAACATAAGGTAACATAGTGCTGCATCCAGGAGCAGAAATTCTGGTTTTCTGTGATGTCAACAACTACTACACTGGTATTTGTTCACATCATTCTTGCTTTCCTGCAGAGCAGAGATGAGCTGTTCTGGCCCAGTTACCCATACCTTCTGCTTCAGTCTACCATCACCTTAGAGTTGAATGTGTTGTCCTCGCCCAAATATAGAAGCTGTACTCTTTGCAAACAAGTGGTCACCCTGCCCTGCTTTAGCTGGAGCACTGGGTTTTCAGCTCAGGTGGCTTTGACCCCCCAGGATATCTCACAATCCTTGGAGACATTTTGGATTGCTCCAAATGGGGTGGTGTGATTGGCATCTACTGCAGAGCTGTCAAAGATGCTGCATAGAACAGTTCTTCGCAACAAAGCATTTCCTGTTCCCAGACTTCAAAAGAGGAGGCTGAGACCCTACATTGAAGTACTAACCCACCTCCCAAGCCTAATATTCCCCAGGAGAATCTGGAACTGTTTGTCTGAAATGTCTGGAGGGAACCGGCATATTAGTATTGGCTGTTGGATTTGAGATCTCTCCCCATTCTGGAAAAGTCTCAGGGTTTGCCCTGGGGCATGTTAGGAAGACACTGACACCTACTGGGGAGAAGACAGGAGAGCAAGGATGCCCGGTAAGCTGCCTGGGCATAAGAGACAGCTTACCATCTGGCTTCACTTACTACTGTCACTGGCTCAGTGCGTATTCATTTTCTAGTGGTGAGAACCTTAACACTGTTGGATTTCAACACCTTCTGTGGTTTCCTGCGTTCCCTTCTAATCCCTTCCCCTCTTTCCCCTCCGATCCATTTAGTTCTTCTGATGTCAGAACTTGCTGTCTTATACTCTTGGCATTTCCGTCAACAAGACGTCTTTATAAGAAAGGTCATCATCCTTCATTCTACGTCCCTTCTATCCTCTGTAATCTTACAAATCTGTGTGTGAGTGGTGCCCATTCCTGCTAGAGGGTGCCATCCATAACCTGGTCCCCATTCTCAGTTACCCAGGGCAACTGAGAGATGTCCTCGCCCCCCACCCCCCACCCTCAGCGACTCACCCCAATACCTTCTGTTGATTTCCTAAAACAGAAACCAAGTGGATCACCCGAATTGTGAATTATCCACTCTAATGGAATGGAAATTAATAAGCAAAGTCGTGAAACTGCCATCTGTCTCAAAGCTATCTACTTGTCGATGTTTATCAAGCTAAGAAATTTGCCATATGTGTAACATATTGTCTGGGGGGGGGGAGAAGAAGAAACTCTGACTTTCTTCCTTAAAAAAGAAAAAGAAAAAAGAAAAGATGCTGGCAGTATTTGTCATGCTTTAGCTTCACCTCATTGGACTCTCTGCTCTTCTTGGCTCAGGTAAACATGATGGCTGCCTCCCATCCATCTCTCTATATTAGTTTTTTAGAATACACCTTCTCACTGGTTTCTGTTTGCATAGGCTGTTCCCTCTACTAGATCCCACTCCACCCTTCCCTTCCCCTTTCCCGACATGGCCCGGTCCTGCGCCAACCACACAATCGTTCTTGTTTGAGGCCCTCATTGCAGCCCTGGGTCAGTCCATCTGTTGAGGGTCTTCTCTTTTTCTCTGCCCCTCAACTTTATGAAGCAAATTGAATAGGGCCCTAAAACCATCGATGAACCCAATGCTTCGTGTAGCATCCATTGCACATGTTATCCGATGTCTCTGTGTCTCCCTGTATCATCTGCAAAGTGCGGAACCAGCAGTACCTCTGCGCCGAGTTGTTGGGAGGCTGAACGGGGCTGGCGTAAGCCAGGCGCTGACATCTGTGCCTGGAGCTGAGTGCTTGCCCAGTGGAGTCAGTGGCCCCTTGCTTGCTGCTGTTGTCACTGTACCAACTTCTGCTGTGAGGGACTTGATGCGACAGCCCAGACCTGCCCAGTAAGCTTTCTTAGACGGCAGTGCTTATGAAAGCAGACTAAGAGACCTTGCTTTCTCAGAGCTCCTGCTTTCAGTTAGTCAAACCGTGGTACCACCAGGGCACCTTTGTGGCTCTCTAGTAACACATTTGAGGAGCCCTGGTGGTGTAGAGGCTTATGTGTTGAGCACAAGGTCAGCAATTCAAAACCACTAACCACTCTGAGGCTGTTTGCTGCAGCCAAGATGTACAGCCTTGACAATTCTGAAAGGCAGTTCTAGTCTACCGTGTAATGTTACTGTGAGCTGGCATTTAGTCAGTGGTGACAACTTGGGTTTGATTTTGAGTAAGACAGTCAAATCATTCCACTCCCTGACTCTCCCAAGCCCCCTTTTCCTCTTCCCCTTCTCCCCTTTTGTTCCCTGGCCTGTGACCACACTAGACCCTTTCCTTTTCCCTCTTCCTGGGATCCATCTGCACACTGCCCTGTCTCCCATCTCAATTCTTTGTCTTGTGTGCCTCAAAGGTTCTCCTTTCTGTCCCTACAGGTCAAAGGTTATAGGTTATAGGTCAAAGGTCAGGTCAGTATTCAGTCCAGTTCTTTAGGAACTGCTCCAGAACCACCCAGACACGTGCTTCCACCTGCTGAAGAGAATGAGCTGGCCCTCCCAGTGACCCCCCAGGGACAGGTAAGCCTTGAGTCGACCTCAACATGTACAACAGCAGGCGATCATTTCTCCTGTCCGAGGTTGACCTTGACTCGTGCACTTGAGGACTCACTCAGTCCAAACTTTCCCAGCTTCAGCACGTGAAGTGTGTGCAGATCACATGGAGGCTGCCTATATCATTGAGTCTACTATAGACAACTCACAGCAACACGAGAGGGCTGGGTAGCACTGTCCCGGGAATCCCCAAGGTGGTTGACCTTGACTGGAGCAGACAACCTCACCTTTCACCTGCAGAGAGCCACTGACCATGCGCTTAGCAGTCCAGTCCCCAAACCACTATGCCGCCAGGGCTCCTTTAAGAAATACCGGCTGACCTCAATGATTATTGCCAAATTTTAAATGCCAATGGAAAATGAGGGCCAGAGATAACATCCAGTACTGAACTTTGATCACATCACAATGAGTTTGAGGCAGTTGTTTTGACTTGAACACTTAAGTTTCCCATCTTTATAAGAATGGCTCATAAAAAGGAAACCTCGTCCTGACTATCAAATGTTATTCTTTATGAAGAATCTTAACTAAACAGTCTAGTGATTTTAGGAATGCATCTCTCTTTGAAAAAGAGAGAGGTGAAATGGAAAACAATGTACAGTTTGCTTTCACATGACTGTAACTGGATAAATATTTTGGATATTCATGTATATAAGACCACGAAAAATCTTGATTATCCAAAAGACTAACTTGATTGCATCAAAATACCATCATTGTATTCAAATAGAATGAAACATCTGTTGCACTTAAAAAAAATTGAAAAAAGGAAAAAGCCCCTTGCTCTTTAGACTTTTGTTTGAAAAACTATATTTTTTAATGTATAACTAGGGAGAAAGCACAGCTGCAAATTCTACCGTTTGGAACACTATGACCTTTTACCTCCCAACGGACAATACTCACATTGATGCCTGCCTATGTTCTAATCCTCATCGTCAGGGTTTAGTTCCAGGCCTGAAGAAAGACTGCCTCCCTCTAGATAAATACCTTTCCCAAGGGCCATATATTTTCCCATTTGCATCTGTACTGCATTAGATTGGATGGTGTTTCTGCGAGCACATTAGTGTGTGTTCCAAGTTGGGCCATGTGCCAGAAGTATGGTTGCTTCCCAGGTAGCATTTAAATCAATGCCATCCTTGCTCTAAAGGTGAGCTTACCTGCAAAATTTTACCATCAGATCCAAGGAAAACCATTTGTATCACTTAAATGTTACCTGTCTGTATTTATATCTATCATCTCTCTATCCATCTATCTTTTGATCAGGGAGAAAGGGGCTCAGAGCAAGTTGTGTATCTGAAAGTGCCAAGGGAAAATGAGCTAATGCTGTGGCTTGCTGAGGCTCAATCCAATTGTTGGGAGTGGGTGGCAGGGAGCTATGAGGCCATGTGCACAGAACTGCCCCACCAACAGGCCAAGGAGTAGGAAAGGTGCCCACCAACTAATGCCCCTTTCTGATTGGGAGTTTTTCTTGGGGCTTGTGGCCCTGGTATTTTCCCTTCCCCTGTGTAAGCCACCAGGGCTCCTGGTGGCACAGCAGCTACTAACCTCGAGGCGAAGGGGTCAAATCCCACTAGCTGCTCCTTGAGAGAAACACGAAGCTATCTGCTTCCATAAAGTTTGGTAGTCTCAGAGACTCTGCCATGGAGCAATTTGATCAGTCCTATGGGACCACTGGTAGTGGGGGAGGGGCGGGAGAGAGTGGTATTTCTGTTTTCTGGTATAACCCACCAGCCAGAGGATGGCCAGAGAATGTCTTCATCTAAGTTTTATTTTTACCATGGTCTTAAGTGTCCTCAGAACTAGGTCTCCAGAATACATTATGAAATGAAATCAACACCTTCGAAATGGTACAACTCGTTTTGAAGCAATATTCTTTGTAATAAATGCTTAGAATAGTGAGTCTCAACATGTGAGCCCCTAAAGTTTACTTCTGAATATTTCTTCTCGAACGTATTTTATTTTCTTTGGGGTCTCTTTGTTTTAACGAGTGCTAACCCAGTGTTATCAAGTGGTTT